>JAOWBL010025858.1:14147-31617 GCA_028564865.1 Zenarchopterus dispar
CAAGATCTTGACTAGAAACAAACTAGTGTCAAACTCAAATCTGCACTTGAACAAAAACCCAAAACACGTATCACAGTGCATGAAAAACTAAACAACAAACATCAAGTTGTGAAACCACTTTTCATTTCAATCGTTCAATCAAGAAGGGACAGACTGTAGACTATACGTATTGATGAAGCTTAGGTCTTTCAGTGTTTTGTAGCAAAATGTTACATGTTTTCTCTTAGTCTTTAGTGAGAAATATACTGCCCTTTGGAGTCATCTGTTTGAGCCAAAAGCATCAGAGCCTGTGTGTTAAAAACAAAAGATCAAACTGATTAAGAAGGCTGAGTCTGTGCTGTGAACTGCCCTCAAGCCCTCGGAGCTAAAAAGAATGTTGCATAAGTTGCAAAAAATAACAGACAACACTGTATCTTCTGCAAAATATGCTGCTGAAATAACACAATGTCTTCAGTTGGAGAACTCTTCAGCTCCACTACGATAAGCACGGGTGCAGAACGTCATTCCTACATTAAACAAAAACCATCTGACAGTTGAGGGTGTTAGTAATTTGATAAATGCAAAGTCAAACAAACATCAACACAGAACCTTTTTCACAAACAAGGAGCATAATAAATCATTTGGGCAATCTAAAGTACCCTCTTGCCACTCCCAAAGGATTTAAACGTTGCTGCCAGGTGATGCTAACCATGAGGCCTCCAGATTTCCATAAAAGCAGATGTTTGGTGGTCTGGAGCACTCAGGAGTGTGTTAACACAATGCCAAGAGGGGAAAATACAGTAAATGCTTTTAGAGAAGCAGCTATTGCTTTACAACAATTCAGGTGGGGTTATAAAGCCATTTCCAACCAGTCTGGTATTTAAACACAAGTGAAAGGCTTTCAAGACACTTGTCAACCATCCCATAAGTGGATGTCCCACCTATGATTGCACTTAGTGCATTAATCAGCAATCTGAACTAACCTCGTGTCATCTAAATGGACCAGTGATTTTTGATTTTGCCGTCTAGTCAACAGAAGAAACAGCAACTGTTAACATCTTCCGGCAGCTCTGCAGATATTTCAGCAGTGATTGGCTACAGCAGCTTGTAGCCACTTCTAACTTTGATTGATATATGTTTATGGTGTCTTCCAGTTGGCTACCCGGACAACATGGCTGCGCTAAGTATAAAGAGAAAGTGGCTTCAAGACTGCTCTTTTGAAACCAGTGGGTCACACGATTTAATGCTTGGTGGATTTTTTTTTTTCTTTTTTTTTTTTTTTTTTTACAGTTTGTGATTGAAAGTAGATCATGCAACAGGACAATGAATCTGAACCACAACGTCTGTCAGACTTGCTAAAACAGAAAATAATCAGGGTTTTAGAAAGGTCTAGTCTAAGTCCAGACCTCAAGCTAATTAAAATGAAGTAGCCAGACCTGGCCTAGGAATGCCCTGGGATGTCCCCAGATAAAGCAGCTGGGGAGAGGAAAGTCTGGGCTAACCTGCCTAGGCTACCTCTCCCACAACCCAACCTCAGATAAGAGAAGGAAACTGGATGGAGGGATAGCCAGACCTTAAGAGGCTTATGTGAATGTACAAACACCTCACTAAACAATCAAACCTTTTTAATTGTATTTTTACACACAAAAAAGTAATTTATTGATTTAAAAAAGTATTAGACTAACTTTGCTGCTTGACTGTGTTTTTATTGTTTGGTGTTGCAGCATTAAAGATGCCAAAGTTGCAACGTGTGGACGAAGAGATAATTTCTCCAAGAAATGTTCAGAATTGTTATTTGGATTTGACTTGTAAATTAATGAAGATCATTTGCTCTGTATGAGTTCATTATTAGCACTTTTACAAAATGTTGAATACCAGATAGCTGCAATTATTATTCAGCAAACTAGGCTGAACCGCATGTGGGCACAAGAACAGTTGGTCTGAAGGATAAAGTGTTTGTTTTCAGCAAAGTTCATTTTAGTATCCGTGACAGAGAAAAGTCAATGGAAGGACATAATTAACTGCAAATTTGCCCTTGTAGTTCGAGGATCAGAAGTGTCCTTGTGAAACAAAAATGTTAATGTCTGAACAAATTCACAGAAATCCCAAGACTTCACAAGCAAAACGAGTCAAGATGAAAAGGAGAGGGAAGGAAAATGGTTGTGTGGCTAAATCAACACTGATGACTGGCGAATCACACTGAAACCAGTGATGCGAGACAAGAAAGCTTCAGATGCATCATCATTGTAGTTGAATACGATAACAATTTTTCTCTATTATAACATTTTTAAAGATCAGCGTAGCCAAACATGCAGACACCATTTGTTTTGTCAGAAGATGAGGTGATAGTAAAATCCTGATTGCCAAGCATAAACTCGCTCTACTTCTAACATTTAACAACAAAAGCTGAAGGAAGTGCTGTGAAGACCTCAGTGGATTGTTGTCTTGTTCCCGCACTTCAAGCAATGTTAAAGAACACTTTAGCTTATCAAATGGTCAAAAAGTTTGTGTAACCTCCTCTACCGCAACGTCCTCAGAAAGACGGCTCTAAATCCCATAATTTCCGTAAGAACTCAAAGATCAGACATTCAGAAATTTCATGCCGTGATAGAAGTCTGTGTGGAGGTGAGAAAGGCTTTCTATTTTTCGCTTAAACATCTCTTTTCTCTCTAGCACCTTTATGCGTGTACTTCCCGGTGAAACACTTAGAATATTTTACAAGAAACTGTCTGAAATTAAGCGGTGTCATTCTTAGTTTTTCATAATATCACCCCTTTTCATGGATGGATTTCCACTCAGAAATGAAGTGCAAGAACCAGTGCTGGTATGATCCCAAGCTCTTACTTCATTAGGAGAAGGAAAGGTGACTTCCAAAGCTTAGCTGTGCACACAATTAAGATTTGACATTAAGCAAAACAAAATGCATGCAATATAAAATGTCATTTTGCTACTGCACTGGTATGTACATACCCTAGTAGATTGTAGTTGATGAATCAAATTAGGATGCCACTAAGTGCGTGTCTGCATGTGGGTTAAAGTGAAAGAGCAGATAAGCCTAATGGATCTGACTGTCATTTAAGAAAAGGAAGACATGCTTAAAAGTCATTGGGGTAAATGAGGACTGCTGAGGCAAAGGACTCACTGGCGACACATTGCACCTCATCACCATGGAAACAGGAGGACGACAAGACAATGGCTCTATTGGGCTTGTGGAAGATATACAGCGGCGGCATGGAATGAGTATGAGAGTCAAACTGAGGAGGAGATGTAGGTGAAGGAGAGAGAAAAGAGCTGGTGGGTGGGTGAATGTCGGAGGACTGAATCACATCTCTGTTTGTTTTGTTAATTTAGCTGTGTGCCATGGTTGCTGATGGAGACATTTAATAATTAGGGTATGAGACAAGTTAAAGAGAATACTGCTGTTAGCCTCTTTTTACATTAAAGCCAGAAATGTGTTGATAAATTTAATAGTTTCTGAGATCATTTATTCCATGTTTCACCAACACAAACATGATACTGATGGCCAGAAAGTCCTGAAACATAAGCTTGTGCATACTCACAAATATACACACTATAGGCTGCACAAGAAATACTGGACAAACCCCCTGATAGCAATCACAGGTTTTCTCAAGAGTGCTTTTGAAGCCTCCTTTCTACTCGTACTGCATCACCATGATGCAAATGGGCAGAATGAGCAGGCCCAGGAAGCCTGCTGGACCACGCCCACCCTAATTCAATCATAGTTAGCTATTTTAGCTTAGCTGACTTAATTCAAACTGATCTGTGATGACAATTGATATTACTTTATATTCATTCTGATCAAATCCTTCCAAACATCCTTATTTCAAGTATCGCCACTCAAACATATCTGCAAAACTAGTACTAGCAGAGCTTCACTAGAACCGCCGGTCACTCGTGTCCTCAGCATCTTTATGGTTTTGCAGGCCTTGCAGGGATGTGATTTGGTTAACTGCAGGTCCTACAAGAATTCATCTGGATGGGCACTGAAATGACCTTCAGCCAATCCATGCCAGAGGAGCTGCAGAAATGCCGGTGAGCATTTGCAACAGGAGTTCCTGTTTTAAAAGTTGTTTTAGTGGTGACATCAGAAATGACCGCTGTGTCTAGCTCACACATAGCTAGCACAAATTGCTTTCTACTCAGCTAGGTTTCATCTTCAGACATCTTCAGAATAATCCACAGCCACAGTGGTCTTTTGACACAATTAAAAACAGAACAAAATATATACTTTTGAAAGTAAGAATAATTGTGCTCTGTTAAGTCTTTTTCCAGAGCTCAGAAACTATACTCAGAACTCAACACTGCCATAGGTGTAATTTCCACTGGGGACGGGGGACATGTTCCCCCAACTTTTCAAAATCCCAATCGTCCCCTCTGCCCACATGTCATAACTGCCGGCAACCTGCAGAACAGAGCAGGACAGATTACCCATGAAAACGGTATTGAGCGCATTTTCGCGGGGGGTTATTCTAATATGGCAAAAATATGTAAAGTTACTCTCTGTTTGGCCCCTGCCATGTTGTCGGTTTGTATCTTGAAGGACCTTAGCTCTCTCATTCTCCACTACCTCGGGAGGTGTTTCCCATTATGACCTAGAGATCTCCACTCCATATCCTACACAAATGTTTATGTACACTATACCGCCTACTTGGTTATGGAGTTCAATGTATTCTTTTCCTGCCAGTATCTTGCACCCTGCTGTTAGCTGTTGGACTGTTTCAGGTGCCTCTTTGCACAGCCTGTATCTGGGATCTTGCCTGGTGTGGTAGATCTGGGCCTCTATTGCTCTGGTCCTGTGTTACCATGACCAGCACCTCTGTGCCGTCCTTCAGTCCAGTCCTTTCTAGCCATTGGTAGGTCTTTTTCATATCTGCCTCTTCAGCTATTTGTTGATGGTACATCCCATGTTGGGGTTTTTCCTCCCATGATGGTTCCTCCAACTCTTCTTTTTCCAGTTTTCACAGCCTGAGACACTCACTGAGTGCTTCATCTCTTGAGGCCAGTTTTCTGATATATTCATGGAGACTGGATATTTGATCTTGGATAGTGGCCCTGATGCTCACTCAGCCTCCCTCTTTGCACTTAGTGTATTGTCAGCCGGTGCTGAATTTGGGGTAGAATCCTCCATGCATGGTAAGCAGCATCCGTGTCTTGACATCTGTGGACTGAACTTCCTCTTTTGGAGAAATTATTATCCCAGCAGGGTATCTGATCACTGGCAGGGCGTAGCTTTTAATCACCCGGATCTTGTTCTTGCCATTGAGCTGACTTCTAAGGACTTGCCTTGCTTGTTGCAGATACTTGCCTGTTGCAGCTTTCCTTGTGGCCTCTTTCAACCCAAAAGTTGGAATATTGACACTTGAGACACACACACACACACACAGACAGAGAGACAGAGAGAGAGAGAGAGAGAGACAGACAGACAGCGAGAGAGAGAGAGAGACATGCGTATGGTTGATTTTTATAAATCATATTAACAGAATGATGCTCTTCCAGAACCTTTTCCCAGTCAACTGGTTTAATTTCAGCATGTGTCCCTAAATCTGTTAACATTCACATACAGATTTTATTTCTTTTCATACCCAAGCAGTGATGCCTACTTGTTTGACAGTGATTAGGCAGAAAATGATAATCTCCTGCTAAATGAGTAGCAAAATCAAAGAAAGATGCAAAAGCCCAAGGGAAAAAAGTAGCAGCTGAAGTCATCCAAGTCAGGGGAAGATGTGTGAAGAGTAAATTTTATGCTTTCTTAAGAAAAGCATGCATGTCTAATTTCCTTCAAAGAGTATCAGTCTTAGACTGTTGAGGCTGGTAGAAAAGGTCAATTTCTGTTCAAAGATAGAAATTTAAAATCGATCTACCAGCAACAATGAACTATTCCTGCATATAAGCCAAAAAATAAATGGGCAGCATCTCAGCATCTAATTCCATTTTACACACATTAAATAGTGGGAAGTAACACAGTGTGAAGTGCACTTGAAGAATCTGAGATGTTTTTAACATTTAAAAGTCATTTCTGTATCCCACATGACCTTGGATGGATTGTGATGGAAGAGAGAAAATAAAGGGAGACTGAATGAAGAAAAACAAACAATGAAGATTGAGCAAAAGATAAAGAACTGAAAGACAACAAAGAAAGTGATTTGCTGGCTGCCAAAATGATGTTTAAAAAAAACTATTCAATATAAACATAGGCTGTACGAAGAGCATACATAAAAAAGTAAAGGTTAGGTTTAACAGCATTTAGGCTCTATTTACACTACAAGATTTCCATGCAGAATGAGAAAGTTTTTACTTTGCATATTTGAAAAAAAAAATGCATTTACACAGCAGCAGAATGAAAACTATCTGCTTGCAGGGGAAAACGCAAATCAGACCAGAAACGATGTAGTGTGCATGCCAGGCCTCTAGTGGGGGGACTTGTCCTCCCAGGTCTTATCCAGAGGCGTTTTTAAGTAACCCTCAACTTGTACAGAGGTGCACTGATCATGTAACCTATGTGTCTTCGCTGACTGAATAAATGTTCGAAAAGAAACAGGTTTTGCTTCGACAGATCAAATAAATGAAAAAAGATGCAGTAACACTAACATTACATGGAGGTCTGTCATTGTTGTTGTTGTGCTTTTTGTGGGTTAAGCCGGGTCTGTTTCAAGCAACAATGTCACCATATTACCACGTAAATGTGCAAACTTCAGCCAATTACTCATTTTAGTTAAAAGTAAAACCCAATATTTTTTTTATCTTGAGCTGCAGTAGAGTATTTAATGTCTCCATTAAATTACTTTAAATATTTAAATATCACTAGTGTCTCTTTAAATTTGCAGATTTTCAATAAAATGATCAGTCACCACCCACCATTTCATATCTGCAGAAGTTCATATTTCAAAATAAGAACTTCAGTGGAAGCAAAACTACCTTTTATCTATCGTCAGGGCATTGCTGGCACACTGGTAACAGACTTAGAGACAAATCATATAAAAACTCTTTAGCAATGAATTTGATTTCATGGAGTCACAAAGACTTTTACTCCATTGTATCTGACACCTCTAAAACCTGTTGATATATTCTGCATTTTTTTCTTTCATAATGCATAATCTGCCAAATGTTTATTCCAAAGCATTTTCATTTTCACATAAAGCTTGGATAACGAATACATGTTTATATCTCAATTTTGGTGATTCATTTTGCAAAGTGTAACATCTTTGTGGCAGCCGTGAACACAGTCTCTGCAGTCGGTTGGATATATACTTGCTAAGAGAACAGGGCAGAGCGATCTCTGCTAATACTGAAGAAATAAAATAAGGTAACAAAAGGTATACAGACAGACGGCAGCAGAAATATTTATAACATATCTTATGCAGTATAATATTTGAGGCTTTGAGTAAACTGGAAGACAATAACTTCAATGGTAGAGAGCAATAAGCACTGATTCCCCACAGGAGTCATTTTGACAACATGCACTGTGATTTATGTCGGGAATGTAATCACGTCAGGCCAATAACATCCTCAGCAGAAGCATTTCAGCAAGGCCACATGGATATCAAATTACAGTACACATTTACTGTATATATGAGAGGAAAGTCTGGAAAGACCATATGGGCTGAAGCGTTTTACTTGTTTTTTGTTTATGATGTAAAATCACTTAGATAAAAGTCAAAGCTTCTGGCTAGTTGTTTTAATACACACTAGTTGCAAAAATAGTTCTTTTTTTAGAGGGCAATGTTAAAGAACAATGTCATATCTGTTTGCAGAAGGGGTGTTAAATACATTTGTAGTTCAATACTTGTGCCAGTAAATCTCAACATATGCTAAAACTGAGCATGTGTTATACTTAACTTGCCAACAGAGCTGGTTTAGGTGGTACATCTAGGACTGTAGCACACAGGTGAGATAATAAACCTGGTACCTGAGACTAGGGCAGAGGTAGGGGAGGAAGAGCTGTCATACAACAATCAGAATAACCCCACTTGTTTTCTTACAAAAGGTATTTACGAGTCTGATATTCTGGCTGCTAATTTTTAACATCTTATATTCTTGTCATGTAATATGATACAAAGGAAACACTATGACCTTAAAAAAAATGGAAATCAAGTTAAATTAAGTCTTTTGAATCATTACCTAGGCGAATGTTATAATACCCCTCTGAAGAAAGAAAACATGGCATGGCTGAACTAAACTGTTACATTAGCATTATTCCTTTCAGTGCAATTCAATAATACTTTATTAATCCCTAAAGGAAAATTACAACTGCAGTAACTGTCATTAGTTAATTTTCTTTCAAAAGTCATTATAGATGACTATAGGAGTGGACAGGAAGGATCTCCTGTTGCGGTTTGTCTTGTGGTGGATGTGAGGAGGCCTCTGATTGAAGACGATCCGTTGTTAAATCACTGTCTTGTGAAGAGGATGCTGGGTATTGCCCATTATGTTTATCAGTTTATGAAGCATCCTTTTTAAATTTAATATGCATGCTTCACTAAGGCAGCTTTAAAATCATCAGTCGCAGCAGCTAAGGATTATTCCCATTTATTTTTTTTCTCTGCATATAATTTCCTCAATAGAGTGATGAAAACAATATGCAAAAGTCAGTTGTGAGAAATGGTCCTCATAACTGTGGCAAGGATGCAAGCACAGCTTTTCAAATACTTACTTTGCACAAAACAGATGGTTTTCAATCAAAATAAGAATCTTCACATATATAAATGCTTCATTGCTTTTCAGATAATCATGTATCTTCCAAAGTCACGACTAACTATAGTTGTGAAGTCAACTTCTATAGTGAGGTAGAAGTAGAAAGAGGTGAGAAATTACTCAAATCAAAATTACTTGAGTGGATTACCAGGAATTGCATTTGAATTTTTGTGAGTATGTTTACTCTTTGCTACTGTGCTCTGACTCGGAGTACATAACTGTTTCCACAGTGGGGCCACAGATACCATGGAATTCTCTACAAAAGCATATTTTCAACGGTATTAGTTTCAATAGAATAACTCTTATAGTACAGGTTACTTTCATGAGCGTGCTCTGAGTCAACCTCTCTAGGGTCTACCCTGTTTCTTACTTGATAACAGCTCTACAGGCTCCAGCTGGATCAGCTCCAGCTTGTGACCAAGAAAAGGACTGAAGCAGGTATACTGGATGGATGGATCTCTACAATAAATACAGTCTTACATGTTATTCTTTCTTTTTCTGTCCAAAACAAGCAGTTATTGTGGTGTATGAGTAGGAAGTGAGAGGAAATGTGAAGCAGCAGAAAAAGATATTGATTAAAAAGCACACAAGGTGTGGTCACCAGCATGCTGCATGGGTTTCTTTGCCTTCCATGACAGACTGGTGTAGAGAAAAAGTATTGAATGGGAGAAAAGTAAAAAAAATATATCATACAGGCTGGGTGAAAAATGTTCACTCTTTTTCTTTTATTTGTTTTGTTTATTCAACTGATAAATGATTCTCTAATGGAGTTTGGCAATTCCTTTTTTTCTAATGATTACAAATGCTTATGTCAAGATCATCTGCAAGACATGTAGTGAGTTTCCATTACCACTAGAAAAGAAAAACCTTTGATGGCAAAAAAAACACAAGAATCTTTTTCTACTTTCATGCAGTGTTTTTCAGATGTGTCAATAATTCAGTTTAGTGCAGAAGAAAAAACATGTTTTTTGCATTTGTATGAAGCACCAACCACCTCACTTCCAGGTCGAGTAAAATTCATTGCAGTTACTCAACTGGCCGCTAGAGGCTAGCTCCAAAAGCAAGTCACTCTCCACTGACCTCCACTGACCTCCATGTTAAAATGTCCAACCTTAAAGGAGAAATAAACATATTTCCAGCCTGGTTCAAAAAAGCAGCTTGGTCTCAATCATTCGATTTAGCATCCATGACAACTCTGATTGGAGTGATTTTTTTTTTTTTTGTGCCATGTCAAGAGAACTTATATAAAGCAACAAATTTATTTTTAATACAATTGAATGACAGTCGGCTCAGCCAATGGGTAGCCACTATCACGTCCTCATCTGTAATTATCATGTTACCATGCTTAAAGAAGCAACCAGTTGTTTGTAAGAATCCAGCATCGGCTAAACACGATCGTAAATTTGGATTTCACCATTGAATCAACATGTTAAACATTGTATTCTGCTGTAAATGTCTGCCAGCAGCTCTACAGATATTTGGGCAGGGATCCGCTGATGGAGCTGGTAGCCAAAGCTAACTTTGATTAACATTTGGTGGGTAGTGGTACCTTGTTGCAATTTCAAAATTGTCCCTTTAGTTTTTCGAAAAAGTATAATGGAAATCCATCTATAGACTGTAAAAATAGCGCTGCGGTTGATACATTTGATTCATCTGAGGCTGTAAGTGGGAATGACCATGACTGTGCTCCTTAGAGGACAAACATCTCAGCTCGTCCACTGAGACTAGGTTGCTTCCCTTCCCATTTGCACTCCAGTATTAGTCAGCCTCTCCAAAAATGGCCTGGAAATCCTACAATACACAGCTTACCTGTTTCCTTTGGGACTTTAAATCTCAGCACACTGACACCACTAGTTTTCTTCTTTTTTTAGCTCTGTGTTTGGAACAAAATCACCACATTTCAGGAATCCTGGGGACTTGAAGGTGTTGGGTCAATCTGTCTTAACGAGTCATCATCAAATGCATATAACACATTTTCATTTTACAAACTAAGGTGAAAAAAAAATCTCATTCACAATTAGAAATCCTCCAAACTGGACTGAATCTCCAATGACCCATTTCTAAACTTTAACAAACTGCTGAACCATATTATGCCCTTAATTATATCGGGTTTGGTTTTAAACTGACTCCAAAGGAAAGAAAAGGTTACAGAGGTTTGTTCATGCTTCAGGAGCTAACTTCGCCAAAGAAAGAAACAAAGAAAGAAAGAAACAAGGAAAGAAAGAAAGGACTGAATGTCAACAGTCATGACCTTCCTGAGGTATTCCTGGATTTAAAATCTTTCTTTAAGATGAAAAGCCAGTGCAAATTCAATCTTTTAAGAAAAATGAGTCTGTACCAGGGCGCAGTGCAAGACTGTCAAAATGGGTCCTTCCCGTCACAACACATCACAATATTGAGCTTAATATTTACTCTGCAGTTCATGCAACCCCTGTGACACCATTAAAGCCTTGGGTTGTGGTCAGAATCTAAAAGCAGAAAGATCATCTCTATGCTTCAGAATCAAAATTACCCAGATTCCTCTGTGTATATCATCTTTTATGCTGCTCCAGTGGGAAGGGCCAGCATGATTGAGAACCTAATTGATTCCTAACATCATCATACTGAGTGTTAACAGGCTTATTCAGTCCAACACTGCTGATAAAGTACTGTACGTCTGCCAGATCACAAGTACTAATGAAGGAGGACACGCTCAGCTGGCACACCACCCAACACACTCCACCTACCTGCCCTGACCCGTTCTATTCATCAATAATGACTCACTATAAATTGGCAATTTCTGTCATCTGTCATGGTGTCAATAGAAGTGATTCCAGCACCAAAAAAAAATTGTTTTCACACAAGTTTTCCGTGTTTGCTCAATTGGTTTAGATAACAGATGGGATGATTAGTTTCTGCAGCAAATCAAATTAAAGTAAACACCACTACAGCTGCAATCAAGGTTCTGCAAAGATGAAAATGATCTCGGAATGAAGGAAGACAAACATGTGAGGACAGCAGGACCATCCAAACGTACACCTTTTCCTACCAACTGTAGGCTATTGGACTGCTATGACTGGAATATATAAAAATGAAATAAAGATGAAGGAGAGCAGACTGGGCCACTTACACAATGCAACAAATTATTGCTTTTGATGTTTTACAAAACCTAAAACAAAGTTAAATATTTGTTCTTTTTGCAAATAAAAGTAAGTTGTGCCAGGTATCAGAAGAATACAACAAGGCCGCTGCATTCAATTTTTTTTCTCCTCTGAATGGTTTTACTTTTTCCACTGCTGGTACAAGTTAAAGATAGCAGACAATCCAGCTTTTTGACAGTCTGTGTGCTCTTCACAATGTGGTGGATGTCAACCCCTTTGCCTTAGTTAACTTCCATAAATTCGGCTTGTTTAAAGGGTTGATGCTGTTTTCCACAGTGTTGGTAGATGATCGCCAATTAATTATTTCTTATAGATGATACAAATGAAGATTTTTTTTTCTCTCCATGAAGAAATGTTGGCATGTGAATGCATGCTGATTTAACAGTAAATGGCTGAATTTCTTTCTTTTACAATAAAAATTACAAAAGATTGCAGGCATCATCAGAGTTATTCACTGAGACATGGGTTTCCATAGAAAGGAGGTCCATGCTGACATCATATCAAAAGACTATAGCAATGAACAGATTGTTAAAACAACAGTTTCAGTTTTGTTTGAAAGAATTTTGTTTGAAGGAATTTTTACTCTTGTTTTTTTTTTTTTTTTTTTTTGGAAGATTTCTGATGTCAGTCAAACCCACCCAAAATAACTCTGTCCTCCCATCTTTATGGTCTCTTGCTCTGTGTACCACTTTATGGCATCATGTCACAGATCAACAATGATGATGCCAGTTCACAAAGCCGTAGTGGACATCATGGCAGAGGCAACAAAGAGATTCAAGAAAGTGATGACGGGAAGAGCTGGATTGACAGAGCAAGAGACCAAACAAGAGTCAATCTTGGAGAGTGAAGATACTTACCCTCCATGTCTATGTTGAGCTAAAATCACAAACATTTCTTTGTGTTACTTTAAGAATCTAATCCCAAGTGAAGTGCATCAAACTGTACACTTTAACTTTTCAGCTATTCACCAAATGAAGGCATATCTCTCCTAGAGTGGCTCTCTACAGTTACGTCTCCCAAGCTGATGTTAAAGGTGTTTAACTTATCGTCTAACAGTGGTGTCACCGTGCCAGCACATGTTCTGACCAGTTGTAAGGCAGCTCCTTTATTGCTGTTTTGAACTAAAACAAGTCATATTTTATAAGCATGACTGGATAAAAGGAAGGGACAAACTGAGTTAAGAGTCAGGAATTGAAAAGTGTACCTCATAAATTATTGGTAGGTATATCTTCTTGAGCAAGCCACGGTGGGGTGTTTTTTCATGTTAAGTCACATCAGTCACATAAGTCAAAAAGACAGTGCAGGGCTGTACTCATAAATACGAGAATGATCATCCTGCTTTCACCTTACTTCTGAAATGAAAACAATTAAATCTTATAATTTTTTTCCCAAAAAATGCTTGAGCATCTAAGAAACATGAGCATGTAAAGTACAGACTTTCAGAAGTTCAGCACAGGTAGAAACACGATCTCCATTAACAATAAGTTGTGAAATGAATCAAAGATAGAATAAACTCAAACAGTAACAAGATCTTATTTCAATATTTTTTGAAAAACAGTCTTGTTCTGTCCTTGAAAGCATATATTTCAGTGTCCGAACTGACTACCAGCTTCAAATTTTTGACATTCAGCCCTGTCACTTTGTTTGGGTCCACCAAAGTTTGAAAACACGTCGTCCTGTGAGCTGTTCGGTACTCTGACATTGCAGATACAGATCAAAGTAGAATTCTTCGCCATCTTCATTTCCACCCAACTTCACATCATATTGCACTAGTTGTACCTAAGAAATGAATCACACAAAGCTGTAATGTCAATTTTAAAACAGTCCCAACCAAAGGAAGGTGGTTGGAGTAGTGTTTGAGTAACTGACTCCAACTGCTAGAACTGCTGCTGTGAACAAAAATATAAAGGCACACTGGTAATGGGCGGTTTTATTCTGTATCCCTTTGATATTTGTGAATTTGCATGCAGTTTGACAAAAGCATGCCAGGGACATTTTATGAATACACCAGGAAATTGGGTAACTGTATAATGCATCTCCCTCAAGAAAATATAATTGTGGTTTGACTTTAAAAAATGTATCTCAGCTTAAAGGAACACTGGATGTTCAACCATGTTGCAAAGATAAGTTTAGTGCTTCAATTTTTGATGCCACGAATATGCAACATTGTCAGCAAAGACTGAAGTACAAAGGGTTGTGTATACAGTGCACAGTGATAGCCTAACCTTCAGCACTTTGATCCCAGCCTCTCTTATCTAGCTCATTTTCCCCTCCTCTCTTGTGACCTACACCTCTCTGTGTGCAACTCTGTCAGTTATCCCACAGCATGAGAGCTTACACAGGAGCCACAAGAGGGTGAACAGAGTGCCTCTCCACCGAGGCGCAACGGAGGAAAAAGACGAGGTGGAAAAGGAGGAGGAGGAGGCAGCAGCGAACGCTTCAGCTGTGGCAGCATCATCCTGGTAGATCTAATGAGACAGAAGAAAAGCAGGGAAGAAAAACTGGAGGAGAAATGTTGTTTCTCTCTCCACACCGGGCAAACAAAACTCCCCTCCACCTCTGCTAGGCCCACAGCTGGAGGCAGGAGATACTCTCTCTGTAGCAGTCCACTCCATTACGCAGACGTTTGGGTGCAGGAGAGGATACCACAAAAAGCCATTTTCAAGCCCTTTTAGGAGCTCGTACTGCGGCTCAGGAAAAAATAAAATAAAAACAGTGGGAGCCACTTCATCCATTACACTGGTGATGTTACCAAGTGGGACCCATTTTGTGGTGAAGCTGCTCAGAAGGAGTGAGGCGGGTGATTCTGTTTGTAGCAGGACACGGTTAGATAATTCAATATTGAGGGGGAGGCAATGGAAGTCCAGGGAAAGTTTAAGGCTGAAATCAAAGAGAAAAAACCCAGCTTGCCAAAGCCAATAAAAAAAAAGAAAACACCAGAAATTACACATATTTAGAATACTTAAAATAACAATAAATGCTTGGAGCTTGTGTCACCATTTGACCTGATTTGAAATGAGAAAAAACAACTTTAATTAAATGATGACATTTCTGTGGGACAAGTTTTTCAAGAATGTAGAGGAATTTATTTCTAATTCTGCATGCCTGTAAACTCCAACATGATACTTTTTAAAGTTTTATCTGTTGGATTTTTTTTTCTTCTTTAAATTCCAAGACACAAGACCTTAAAAATGATGAAAAGCAAACTAGCAGAAAACTTACTTTTTTCAGTCTGCACTACCTTCTACCGACATCTATAAGGCTTGTAGGAGTGGTGTATAAAGTTTGTCACTAATATATTGTGATATCTGTTTTAATCATGTACATATATACAAGTTTGCTATTGATTTCAGGATTCTATTTATATGTTCAAATGAACACTAAACTGGTTGTCAGGTCAAGTAAAGAAACTTATAATTTTGTCAAACATTTTGCTTCGCTGCATCTGACAAATTTACGAGACAAGTAATGATGAAAATCTTCCCAGAGAATATGTTTATAAAGCAAATGTTACCTAGTGTCATTGTGTTTTTCACAGAGCGAGTGATTATCTTGGTCAAACTCAAATCTGATTTTTCAGAGTTCAGCAGACGACTTTTTACAGGGAATCTTTGTGTAAACCTCCTCTAAACATTACATTTCCCCCTAAGGTCTTAGTCAGGTGATTGTAAAAATCTAAGCGCTGCTGTGTAGACTGAATATACACATGTGGACAAATTTGTTGCTATCTGTCAAAATGAATTTTGACTAGCCACAAAGGTTCTGGTAGAAAGCCCTGTTGACAAGTAAAATAAAACTGGAGCTTTCCATCCGGATAATGATTCAAATTACACAACTAAAAACACCCAAGAATGACTAAGAATAAAATAGTGGACTATCCTGAAGTATCTTTCTATGAGCCCTGATCTAAATCCAAATGAACAACTGAGGAAAGAGCTGAAACATAAAGTCTGGAGAAGAAACTGTTCAAATTTGAGACAGCTGGAGCAATTTTCCTCATGAAGAGTCGACCAAAAAAAAAAAAAGTGTTTACAGGTGCAGAAGACTCATTCAGAGTTACAGAAATCATTTGATTGTAGTGATTCAACCTGGATAAGTGAAAAGGGTGACATATAAGTGCAGCTCATTTGACCTTCTTCTAAAGAAGTATTAGTACTCTCTAGAAGTGATCCACATAAGACTAAAAGAAAAAAACAGTTTTTCAAAATCCTGTTTGTTGCCCTTGTCTTTCCTATTTAAGCACCAATTGATTTTAACTCAAAATGCATCAACTGCAAAATCCACCTCCCAGGTCAAATCATTTTCTGCCCTCATCCCTTAAGAATCCTACAGATAACTTGGACATGTTGCAGAATAAATAGTCTTTTGCCTTCACTGCTAAAACAAATCAAAGAGGAAACACTGCTCTCTCTGAATTGTGACTGCATTTTTGGTCAGTCTAAAGTCCCTCAGTGTCATCAATTAAAGTTGGATGCTTTTTTATTTATTTATTTATTTTTTTTTTTATTAAAAAAAAAAAAAAGTTGGATGCTTTTTTTGGGGAGGTGGGGGAGAGGGGGCATGTCCCATGTACAAAAAGACAAACAGTAGATGCAAATTCAAACACATATAGCCACTCTTCAGTGTCTTTATAAAGGGCAGCTGGGAGACCTGCACTGGGAGACTCAAGAAAACAAGGCATTGTTTGTAATTAGCTCTAGACTGACTCATGTGTGACGAGGGAAACATGCCAGTTGGCCACATGAGCTGCAGTGTATTGAACTTCCTCTGCCTACAGGAAATCACAAGCATCACTTCCAGCCATGCTTGACTGGAACCCTTGTTGCAAAGCCAATGGAGACAGAAAGATGTGAGTACGCATATGTATGTGTACAAGAAAAAGAGCAAGATAATTGTTGCTGGGTTTCTTTTTTTGTGGGCTTTCATTTGTCTGTACATGCACGAGTGCTCCTGTGTTCACTTATGCATGTTTTAGATGTCAATTTGTCCAATGCTTCTGAGATTAATGTGTATCATAGTGCACTTTTGAACGCTTGCCAACTTCCCACAGAGCCAAACGAAGTCACGACTTTCTTCAAAAGCATCTTTATCATGAGCCATGCCTTTCATACTCAGGGCAGTGTGCCACAGCAGAAGCAGATGATGCAAAACATGAGCATAATGCCAAAAACCTGCCAGATACATGTCATATTGATAACTAAACTGAATACAAAGCAATTGAGCGAGGATCCATTTCACTGAGACACAAAAAAGCATGAAATAAAAGGGGTAGCTGCAAATTTTTTTCGTTTTCTTTCACTGAACTATTGTTTTTTGTAGTCACTTTGGGCTCAAGTCTGTTTGTTCTTTTTATAATTAAAGTTTTTATTGGTTTTTCTTCTGGAAACACAACACTAAACTCATTAAAACAGCAAACATTCTGCCTTACAGAGGCATTACAATCTGAGCCAAGAAACAAAATTACATCAACAAAATCCAAAAAGCAAATACATAATTATTGTTTATTGTTCAATCACCAACAGTAGCCACAATAACATTTTAAAAATAAAGGGAAAAATAAGAATACACACGTGTGTGTGTGTGTGTGTGTGTGTGTGTGTGTGTGTGTGTGTGTGTGTGTGTGTGTGTGTGTGTGTGTG
>JAOWBL010025914.1:0-31598 GCA_028564865.1 Zenarchopterus dispar
TAATGTATATATATATATAATGGAATCAAGCAATGGTGTGTTTCCACTAGCGAGAGTTCTGGGTAGATTATTTGGGACCAGGCCTCATTCCACCACCATTTACACATATTTTCATTGCCAGGAACAGTCCTGTAAAAGTGGGCTTCAGGAATCTTTATGGTGCAAAAAATGTCCCTGTTGTAGGAGAGGTAGTCAGGTTGGCTAACAGGACTTTCCTGGCAGAGGATGTATAGAGACAGGCTGGCGGATTAGCTGAGAAGATGGTCGTCCCTGTTTGAGGTTTCTGTCTGGTGGTTCTACTGTGAGTTCCTGCTATGGGAAACAGGCCTAATGATATCTAAATTTTTAGAGTGGAAGTTATTAAGGGGCTCATGGCTGATCCTTGGTTCAGTCCCGCCTCCACCTTGAACTCCTCTGTCGCACCTAGACCACACCTCACCACCGTCTTACAGCTCTCATACATGTCCTGCACCACTCTGACATACTTCTCTACCACTCCAGACTTCCTCATATAGTACCATAGTTTCTGTCTCGGCACCCTGTCATATGTTTTTTCTAGATCTACAAAGACACAGTGAAGCTCTCTCAGGTTTTCCCTGTACTTCTCCATCAACATCCTTAAAGCAGATACTGCATCTGTAGTACACTTTCTCTTGATGAAACCATATTGCTGCTCACAAATGCTCACTTCTGTCCTTAGTCTAGTTTCTATGACTCTTTCTCATGGCTTCATTGTGTGGCACATCAACTTTATTCCCCTGTAGATACCACAACTCTGCATGTCTCCCTTTTTCTTGAAGATCGGTACCATCACACTTCGCCTCCATTCCTCAGGCATCCTCTCACTCTCTGAGATCTTGTTGAACAACAGAGTCAAAATTCCACTGCCCCCTTGACACTTCCATACCTCCACATGTATATCGTCAGGGTCAACTGCCTTTCCACTCTTCATCCTCTTCAATGTTTTCCTAACTTCAGCTTTACTAATCTTTGGTACTTCGGTGTCCACAATGGTCACCTCTTCTAGTCTTCGTTCCCTCTCATTTTTCTCATTTATCAACTCTGCAAAGTACTTTCCATCTTCCTGTCACACTTCTGGCTCTTGTCTGTGTTTGACTTTTGCCACCTCCACATTCACCTTCACCTGCATTTCCTTGTACTCCTGTCTACTCTCTTCTGCCCTCTCAGTGTCCCACTTCTTCTTAGCCAATCTCCTTCTCTGCTTACACTTCTGCACTTCCTCATTCCACCATTATTCCTTGTCTACCTTCCTCCCAGATGAGACACCATATACTCTCCTGTCTGTCTCCCTGATCAAATTAGCTGCAGTTGTCCACTCATCTGGAAACACCTCCTGACCACCCAGAGCCTGTCTCAACTTCTTCCTGAAACCTTTTTCAGCTTCCACCACTTTGTCTTCTGCTCTGCCTTTGTCGTCTTCATCTTCTTCACCACCAGGGACATCATCTTATGCTGTCTGGCTACATGATCCCCTACTACAACTTTGCAGTCACAAATCTTCTTCAGTTTACATCGTCTACACAAACTGTAGTCAACCCGTGTGCTCCTACCTCCACTCTTATAAGTTCTTGCCTCTTCTGGAAGAAGGTATTCACTACATCCATTTCCATCCTTTTGGCAAAGTGTACCACCATCTGTCCCTCTGCATTCCTGTCCTGGCTGCCAAACCTGCCCATCACTTCCTCATCACCTCTGTTGCCTGCACCAATATGTCCATTGAAATCTGCTCCAATCACCACTCTCTCACCCCTGGGGATACTCTGCATCACTTCATCTACCTCACTCCAGAATTAGAACAACCATCCACTCTGCTCCACTAAAAATACATTTTCAAGTGTATTTTAGCAGTGGACTGAGGCCAATTCACACACAGCAGACTGCGCTGGCAGGAAGTCAGGCATGAGAATGGCATAGCGAATTTAATACATTTTCAAAATAAAACACTACAAGCAGGCTCTGACTCATCAACATTATGCTAAGCTGTGGGGGCTGTGGGTAAACAAGTCACAGGTTTTTAAATTACAAAGCGTAGAAGCTACTCTAACATACACATACATTCATAAAGCAAATTCATACAGTATCGAAGTGCCTACTTAATTAAAACTGGGTAATTTCACTCTTCTAGTTACTTCTAGTTAATTCTGTCTTGAATAAAATATGGGTGTATGAGATTTGCAAATCATTGCAATCCATTTTATTTACAATTTATACAGTGTTCCAACTTTCTTGCATTTGTGGTTTTAAGTCACCCTGACCTTGCCAACACAACAGAATATAACACACACACACACAAAGAGAAATCAATAAATTGCCCCAAAATGCTTATTTTCCCTGAGAATTAACTTTACAACCTAGTTTATGCAAAATTAACCCCAACCCCCATAAAACAAAATATTAGTGGTTTAGGATTCACTCATAATAAATATTTGACCAAAAAAAAAAAATGCTGAAGTCCAGCATGTTGGATGAATTGACATGGTATTATCTAGTTAAACATTAACTTGTTGGCACTAACTGTTGTGTCCCTTTGTACCTCTTAACCATCAAAAAAAACCAAAACCAAAAACAAAAAAACCCGAAACAACCAAAAAAAAATCTAGCAATCCAATCTGCAGCCTTAAACATATGATAGATGTATAAAACAGGGTTGGAGATGACCAAGACCACAAGGAAAAACAGATAACAGAGCCTTAGAAAAAGTGACAGATATCTAAATAAGCTTTGTTCCATTTTTTGTAAAAGGAAAATACCTTAATATGGTTTTGGCAGGTTTCTAAGCCATTGTCATCAGAAACCATGATAAGCCCCAGCGGAATGGCTAGAGATACAAAGGAGCAAGGCAATTATCTAACAGCTCTTTGATATCTACTTATACAGTGGTGCTCAGTAGCTTAGTAATAACACATGGGACTCTTTGACTGCAAGTTTTTTTGGGGTCATCTTTTGGGGACTTACAAACCTGGCACACCAGACAAATTTAATTATCCATACTGTAATATGAACAATCACCAAACTTGAAACTAAAAATAGGAGTATGTCCATTGATATTTAAACTGGTCAAACTCGGTGACACGCACACGTTCATTCCTTTTGACATTGACAGAATGTTCAGTGTTATAAAAAATAATCTTGTTTGACAGAGAATAGCTTGACAGAACACAATCGGACCCCTTTATGCCATTTAGAGCTAATGCAACATGTAAGTGCTCTCAAGCACCCAGCTCTTGAGTTCTTGATGGGTTTAAAGTCCTTTTTTGGAATTTACAAGTCAATAGGGATAAAAGCGTATTTGCACATTTTTACAAATTATGCTACATTTACCAGGATATGGTTTTTACACATATAAAAAAATGCTTACATGTGGTAAGCCCTCACATTTTCTCTGAATGGGCTTTTGCCCTATTTTTTCCTTTCGCGGAAAACCAGTCTCTTTTAGTTTATCCTTGTGTAAAGGGAGCGTGTTTGAATAGTGCTTTTGCAGACTTGTCAACCACTCAAAGAGCTTTACACTATAAGCCACAGTCACTCACCCGCAGATTCAGCACACCTAATCTATATAGGTGTACATAGATGTCTTTTTCTGCTGAGTTTTGTAAGTGCTGTTGGCAGATGAATGCTCTACTTCCTGAGCCACAGGACTTACATGCCAGGTAGTTGTCTCTTTCCAAATTTGGACATATGCCAGGTTTTTGCTCAATCTTGTCATAATTTCCTATTTAAACTACTGTAATTTGGGGCAATTTGTTCTTAGAATGAAGATTTATAAGTATGTTACTGACCCCAATTTAAACTATCACCTGCCATACGTTGTGAATGCTAGCAATATGCAAAGCACTCGTTGGCATACGTCATCTATGTAATGAAAACATTCTATACAAGTCACTATCCATCTATCCATCCATTTTCTGTACCCGCTGAATCCAATTACTGGGTCATGGGGGAATTCTGGAGCCAATCCCAGCCCATTGCAGGTGAGAGGCAGGGGGTACACCCTGGACAGGTCACCAGTCCATCGCAGGGCCACATATACAACAAACAACTGTGCACACTCACACCTACGGGCAATTTAGAGCTCCCAGTCAACCTTATATACATAGCTAACTCATAATGAGTTGGATGTATACATGATATAGGTTTCTTTGGAGATTCATTGTAGAGATTAATTGCTGTGGGTAAGAAGGATCACCAGTCTGTGTTGCAGCAGATCTGAAGAAGCCTCTTACTGAAGATACGTTGTTGCTGGACACTGTGTTGTGCAGAGGATGCTTAGGGTTTTCCATAATCTTCCTTATTTTTTGAAGCAAGCAACTCCAGAGGCTCCAGAATAGTCCCCAGAAGAAAGCCAGCTGTCTTTATCAGTTTGTTCAGTTTCTTAATGTTGTGGTCTGGTGCCCCTGCTCCCTGGCAACCAAGCAGCACACCTGTGCCTCATCTCCTCAGTAGCTGTATTTATTCTACATTGAAATGCCTGTTGGTGCCAGATTGCTGTCCTCCAGCGGTAACTCTCTCTAGCTCCACTTTAGTTCTGATCATAGAAAGCTAAACAGTGCCCTAATCGTATCTATTTTCATTGGTTTGCCCTGCCAGGAACCAATTTGTTGACTTGTCTGTTCCCCTGTTCAGCAGGTTACCAGCTCACCTGCTTGGCTGTTCACCAACCCAGCCGTCTATTCATCCGCCGCCAATTAGGATCTGCTCCGACACCACTACATGCTCACAGGCTTGCCTGCTCATCTGCTCATCAGCTCAGCTGTATATTCACCTGATGTGGATTAAGATCTGCTTCTCTGATCCACTAACTTCAATAAATATTATCATCCATCATCCACACAGTGTGGATATTTGGATCCTGTTTTCCACCTTCCCCATAACAGAACAATCTGGCCATTCGAATGGATCCAGTAGATACTAACACATCCACTCCTCTTGAGCATGCCCAACAACTCCTCACTTGGCCAAACCCCAATCTGATCTGACCCAAACAAATGATCTAAGCACTAGATCATAAATACAATACAATCCTCACCCAACTAGCACAGCTCACCCATCACGTCACCAACCTCAAGGTGCCCGTCACTCAACCTGCTGTGACAGCACTGCCGTACCTTGCACATCCGGTTAGAGAGGATCATATCCCTGACCCCAAGCCGTAAGCAGGGACTCCAGGGAAATGCTGGGAATTTTTGTTGCAATGCTCCTTAGCATTGGAGCAGAAGCTGCTGACCTACCACGCTATCACCAGTGATAGAGCCAAGGTCTCATACCTTATTGGGCTTCTAGAGGGGAGAGCATTGACGTGGGTAGAGTCTGTGTAAGACAGACACGGATTCAGTCACATCACTTACGCTGCCTTCATAAAGAAGATGAAAAGGGTATTTGACCATCCAGTAATGGGAGAGGGGAGGGAGAGTGCGGTGAGACAACTAACGCAGATCCAACAAGAAACCCATAGTGCTGCTAAATACGCAGTTGAACTCAGGACAGTGGAAGCTGACTTCGGTTGGCAAGATGAGGCTCTACAAGCTGTCTTCATCAGGGGCCTCACCCATCAGAAGACACTTGCTAGCTGTAACTACCAAGAAACTCAGCAGATAAACACAACATACACCACCAAACAGACACATGTGGTATGTGTCAAGAGACAAACAGAGGCAAAGCTTCCTGCTATATTTTTTTAAACAAGTAATCACCAGCAGGTACCGCTAATTCACTCAATTGCTATTACAGTTGCAGATGAGAAGCCAGGTTTGCACACATTGCCATACAGCCTTAAATAATACTTGGGGTTTTTTTTTTGTTTGTTTTTTGCACAATATGCAGTGTGTTAAAACAATGATTTTAAAATAAATACATTAACAAAAGGATACATTAGAAATACTGAATATTTATCTTAACTGATGGACAAGCCATTTATTAATGTCTTGTAATATGTTTCTTAATAAATTATAGATAGATAGATGCTTTAGTGATCCTGAAGGAAATCTGGGGACTCAGTAGCACTTACAATAATAGAGGAACAAGATATCAAAAATAGGAAATGGTAAAATAAAACAGAAATATAAAAATAAATTGAAATTCAAAAAACAAAGTGATATAGGCACTTTGAAATGAAATGACATGGCTTAAGATTGTTTATTTTTACAGCCTTAAAAGCAGTGTGTAAAAACCAGTATTTCTCCTTGCTGCTACATATGACAGGTATAAGCTCACCTAAGGACTTTATTTACCCCTGTGTAGCCATATCACTAACTCCATCAGATGTGATTTTTGTTATAAAGATATTTCCAATTATAGAGGCAATGCAGTCTGCAGCAGAGTGTGTACTTTAAGATGTCACCCCTCCAGTTATAGTAATTTATTGTTGATGTACAGTACTTTTCTTTCTTTTCTTTTTTTTTTGCATACACCATCATATCGAACCATTCCTATGCTATATTGGACAAAAGACATGCCGATGACTGCATGAGTCACCTCTTTCCTGGTCTGTACCTTATCAGTCTCTACCATGCCTGTACTATCAGAGCAAAATAACATTTTTATTTGCTTCATTTCAGTTCAAATTACCTCTATTGCAACATCTGAATTTTTTTGTTGCTCCCTCTCTCTTTTTTGCATCATGTTCACACATAGACAGGCAGAATGACAAGGCACCTTTACATAGCCTCCTTATATGGCGAGGATTGATGCTTGTGCACTGCCAATTTAGACTGGCATTCATGCACATTCACACGTTCTTATGATCAAATCCAAGTTTTATCTGAAATTAATGAATCTGGAACAGGTTTTCAATAAGGGGGCGATTTATATACAAATCTAAGTACAAGATTATGAAGAGTTCAGATTTCCCAAATAGGGAGATGTATGTAGTAAATGTCCTTTTTTGTTTGATGTTGAAAGATAGAATTTAACTACTATATTAACTACATTTAATGCTGATTGTGATAGTTTGTACAACTGCACCGTAAAACATGAAAGCAAGTTTATCTTGACCCAGCTTTTCCTCCTCCTTCACTGAATATAGAAAATAAGCCTGTGACTAATTCACTTCTGTCCCCCCTCATGCAGGACTGGACCTTAGGAAGCGTCATGGTAATAACCCAGTCACTGAGAAGCACTAAGTCCAGGAAGCCTAACAGTGTGCATGAAGCCTTCCATGCTCATGATGATGAAGGACCCATTGAGTCCTGATCATTAACAAGAACTGCAGTCTGAAATGAACAAGATGAAGCAAGTAGCAGAAACAGCTTTATCTCTCCCTGCAATATACAATAATCCAGTGAACTGGGCTTTTATTGTTCCGTCTACTGTAGCTCCTATCATTGCAGTTATCAAAATGGGAGCTTTTACTGGATATTTGCACCCCAATTTGTAGTGCGAACATACAGATTACATTTATCTCAGTTATCTCTAGACAGTATTGTGGGTAAAAGAAGAGATATAAATTTTAAAAAACGTTTTTCAATAAAAATATCCCTGCTAGCTATATAAAATATTAGAATTAGTCAAGATTATATTATATTCACAGATTTACAGTTGCTATACCAATAGTTGACTCCTGGTAATCCTAGAGTATGCTCTGAGAAGCAATTCAGGCTCATAAATGACAAGTTGAAAATTAAAAATAAGTCAGTTTAATAGAAAAAGAGTCACAAACCTTCTGAGACACTTTCCAGAATAAGAGATTTTCATTAAACTGATTTTATGAAAGGAGTTCAGGGAACCATACAGCCAACAGTTAAATATCCATATTTTATCTGCACATGTTTATTTCTATTTAGTGTCACAGAGCCCACCCCAACTGGAGCCCATCCCAGGTCTCTTCAGGTGATAGGCAGGGGTACACCCTTGACAGGTTGCCAGTCCAATTCAGGGCCACATATAGAGACCACCAACTACACACACTCACTCCTATGGGCATTTTGGAGTCACCAGTTAACCTGACATACATGTTTTTGGACTGTGGGAAGAAGCTGGAGCACACATTCAAGCATGAGGAGAACATACACACTCCTTACAGAAAAGCCCCTACCAAGAGGAGCAGCACCAAGATCTGTGATTGAGTTGGATGCAAAGCGTGAAAAAAAAAAAAAGAAAAGGAATACAATACAAAGCGTGGTGTGACAGGGAAGCTGTGGGCCAAGGGAGGATGAGAGGTTTGTTTGGTTTGTCTGGGGGCAGAAAAGGAAGATGCTTAGTTATTTTGTGAGCAGAACCTACTGAAGAACATTCAAGTCACTGGCTCTGTCCAGACTTCCGTCTGTCTTATCTTTTTCCTACCTGACCACACTCCTGACATGACACTGATGGAGCTTGTTCTCTAGCTTTTTCTTGTACATCCCCTTCTCATTATTCTTGAATTTAAGTTGTTTGTATTGTCCATACTAAATCCTTCCTCCATCCCTGGAGCATCTTTTTTCCCTTCAGGTGATATAGTGTTTGTTATTAGGGAAGAACCTCACTGTTGTGATGAGGATTTTGCTCTTCACACAGAATTTCATGGGATCTGTAACACATTCAGTCATGGTATTGATGTTATCTCCACGCAGCTCACAGAGTTCATCCCAGGTTGTAGCTTCAAAGCCCTGCTGCAGTTTCTTCAGCTTCCTGTGGCCACCTCCTCATGGTTCTTTTGTCCTCAGATTCCCTATTATGTTTTGTCATTTCTTTGCTTCTTTTACCTTATAAAACCTGAAGGCTCCAGTTCTCCCTTGAGCATGAATTGAATTTATTTAGAAAATAAATAAATAAATTGGCATATTTGTCTGCATTTCTCCAATAATCAAGCTCAATGATAAGGTAAATGAAATAGAAGCAATAATGAAAAGATGAAAATCGTGAGAAGTATAAATATGTTTGCACTAGTTTACAATTCAAACTTTCATTAATTGGCCATTGTTTTAAAAGGTAACAGTGACACCTTGTGTTAGAGTTTGGGAGAAAGATGAACAAAGGTCAGTTCATTTTTATGTTCTGCTATGCTTTCGCCAGCTAATTATCACCTAAGACACTGTAATGATGGAACTTTTCCTTTTTGTACTCCTAAAGCATCATAAATCCACTAATTTGTGACTGCAGTGTTTGTGTGTGTACATGTATACCATCTTGTATGAAATGGAAAAGCCACTGAAATAAGGTGGATGTGTTCCAACCAATAACCACCCTTATTCGTGATGCCTTTTTGCCCATTAGCCAGAGGCTGAGCTGAGTCTTGCCAAGAAAGGGATTTATAAATCTCCATAAATCTGGCTACAAACCATTCTTTAGAAATGTGTGGTTGAATGCACAGAAGGATGTATCCACTCTGCTTTATATAGTCTATGGTTCAGTCCTACACAGTTTGCACATTGCCATGGTTTTTGGTTGAATGTTTGTTTTTTTGTTTTTTTTTTGCCTTTGTATTTTTAGCAGATGATGAGTTCACTCTAATAATGCAGCCTAAGGGAGGGTACAAGCCAGTATCTTATACTGGTACCAAGTCCAGATAAATGCAGAGTTTTATGTTGGGAAGGGCATCTGATGTAAAATCTATGCCAAATAATCAATGATGCAAGTCACAAACTGATTTCCATACCGGATCAGTTGAGGCCCAGGTTAATAACGATTGCCACCACTGCTGTTAACCTGCAGGGTGCTAATGGAAACTGGACTACTGTGGGTCGAAGAAGTAGGAAAGGAGGAAGGTGTGTCCATAGGCAGAGAGAGAAGAGGAAAGTGAAGAGGCTAGGACTGAGAGTCGGGACTTTGAATGGTGGGGCTATGACAGGAAAAGCTGGAGAGCTGGTTGACATGATGCAGGGAAGGAAAGTAGATAGACTGTGGGTCCAGGAGACCAGATGGAAAGGTAGCAAGGCCAGGAGCCTAGGAGCATGGTTTAAGCTGTTCTATCATGGTGCTGATGGGAAGAGGAACAACCCCACCGCCCCAATCCCCAGGCCCTTTCTCCCCACCACATCCAACCAACCAACAGACGCAGGGCGGCGGCCACCACCATGACCACTGGGCAGCACAAGACAACAGCTCCTTGTGGACCACAAGAAGAGTACAGCAGTCAAAATCCTGAGATGAAAACATTCCAGTGTGTTATTCAAGAGATTATTATAGCAACATGATGATGATAATGACAATAACAGCCCTTACATTCAGTAATGGTAAAGGTCCATCCATGGTAAAGGGTTAGCTACATGGAGGCAGATCAGTGGATTATCAGGGTACAGAAGGATATGCTAATTGTGATCAAAATCAACAGGACTAGAGTTTGAAAGTTTGTAGAGAAATGTTTCTCCATTGATATAAAATCAACTAATACATTTTTCCTAGAAGGTAGTACGAATAGAATTTTTGGTTTTCCAGTTCAAGAGCATTGTTTTCTCACTGATGATGAGGGCAATAGATTCTTGTGGAGCTGTTATCCAGTCTTATTGTAGAGAATCTCCCAGAAGACAGAGTGAGGGTGAGAGTGGGATGAAGAGTCTTCAGAAGTTGGGAGAGTGTCTGTGATGTTGCGCCAGAAGGTTTCGACTGGTGTGCAATCCCATAGAGCAGCCAAGTAGGTGTCTGTTAAATTTTATGTGTACTGTGTACAAATGTTTGTGTTTTTAAATCTCATTTTAAACATGTTTACACCAGTGAAGTGCAGTCTGTGAATTACTTTGTGTTGTATAAGTTGTAACTTTGCATTAGTGGTAGCTGTAAATATATTTTTACAAATTTGGGGCCAGAAATCAGCAGTGGAGGTAAAGCCTAGAGCCTGTTCCCATTTAGTTGACAGGATGGATGTTAAATCATTCATTGAAATTAATTTTAAATCTTGGATAATATTTTTCTATGGTTAGAAATTTGAGTTAATTCTAAAATCGGTGGGGAAAGGTTGAGGTGGTGTATTTCATTGTTTATTTTTGCCTAAACAGAAGATTTGATCTGAAAGTATAATAGAAATTGATTTTCTCCGATGCCATACTTCTGTAGAAGGTGAGAAGATGGAACCAAGGTCCTGTTTTCATTGTTATGTTTAACCCTTTACAGGGCAGTCAATAAAATACTTGAAATTTCAAAATTTTAATTCTAGAGGGCTATTGGAGAATATTAAAGGACCTCTCTTAACATTGTAACTTTTTTTTGTAACAACTATAGAATGTAGTTCCACTGAAGTGACCAAATATGGTCACTTCCTCTGTAAAGGATTCAGGTGCATAATGCCCTTGGTGATCCATGATGACAAATTTAATGGTTTCCTGTTTATTAAGAAGTCTGGATTGCTCCAAATGGGAGTGTGTTTATTTGGTTAAACTGTTGTGTTGCGTATTTGGTGAAAGTCCAACCAGGCTGTGAGAGTTGTGGCTACTATTGGGTTTTTGAAGCAGGAATGACGAGTAATAGAACAGCTTATAAATGGCAGATCTGAGACAGTGATTTCATTACAAAATAACTGTTCTAGTTCTACCCAGGAAAAATCACATTGATTTGGATTTTATTTGCAAGGAATAATGAAGGAAATTTGAGGCCTCCACACCACCTTTTAATCTTGCCTTTTGTGGTGTGGATAATTTAATTCTAGCCATCTTGTTTTTCTAATAATATTGTGAGACCACTGACACCCTTTTACCACACCTCACTCCTGACACTTTTCTCCACGTGTTCCAATCTGCTTGCATATGTTTCTTCACCTCTTTTCCACATTCTCCATTGTTCTGGACTCTTGATCCTAAGTACTTAAAATCCTCCACTTTCTTTGTCTCCTCTCCCTGTAACCTCACTTTTCCACTTGTGTCCTTCTCACTCACACACAGGTACTCTGTCTTGCTGCAGCTAACCTTCATCCCTCTTCTTTCCAGAGCATACCTCCACCCCTCCAAATTTCCCTCCACCTGCTCTCTGCTCTCACTACAGATCACAATGTCATCTGCAAACATGTGTCAGTCTGTCAATCACCATAGCAAACAAGAAGGGCCTCATGGCTGATCCTTGGTGCAGTCCCACCTCCACCTTGAACTCCTCTGTCGGTCAGATCCCAGGAAGTCCTCAATCCATCAGTGGTGAAGCTGAGACTTCCCAGTTCCATGCGAGTTTATCCAGTCTTCCACATATCTCAGCTCAAGCCTGTCTCTTCCAGCACTCTGGTCCCTCCTTCTAGGCCCAATTGGTTGCTGGCCAGCCTGCCTATGCTGTTTGGCATTTTCTGGATGTGTGCCATGACTTCCAGTACTTTGGGTGGGATATGGCCCTGAGGAGCAAGCCTGGGTTCCCCACTCCTTTATCTTACCTCCCTGATCCAGGATCTTTGCCGCCGCCATCCTGTGCGGTTTTAGTCACCCATGGAGGGGTACTGTTATATACTGGGGGGTACTGTTATGGTCCGATGAGCATTCTCTTGCCCTCCAGCAGCAAGGCTCACACCGGTGCCTCATCTCGTCAGTGGCAGTATTTGTTCTGGGTTGGACCTTCAGTCATCGCCAGATTGTTTCACCTTGTGGTAACGCTCTCCAGCCCCATGTTGTTACTATCTAAAAGAGTTTGTAGTATTCTAATCCTGTTTCCTTCTGTTTGCCCCGTCAAGAATCCTATCAGCCTGCCAACCAGCATGTCTGCCTGACGCCAGTAACTGCCTACCACAACCCATCAACTCTCATGTTTAGCCATCTTCAATAAACCCTGTTCACTTACCTGCCACTCTGTGTCTGATTCTGGGTCCTGCTTCTCATTCTCCTTGCACAACATCCAAGTGCTCCAACTACAGTTGGTATCACTCCTGTCTTTACCTTCCACATCTTCTCCACCTCTTCCTTTCAGCCGTGGTACTTCTCCAGTTTCTTGTCTTCCTTCTTGATATTGGTGTCACTTGGGATTGTTGATGTTCCTGTACACTATAACTGCAACCTGGTCGTGTCGTTCCATGTATGCTTGACCTTCCAGCATCTTTCATCCTACTATATTATGTGCTGGATTGTTTCTGGGGCATCTTTGCACAGTCTGCAGTCTACCAGTCGAAAGTTTGCCATTCAAATGAGTGGGAAAGTGTGTCCAAACCTTTGACTCTTGTGTGTGTAGGTGTGTTTATACAGTTGCTACTGATGAAAATTCAAAATGGTAGCAGTATTATAATATAGTTAAAATATGACTCTTACAAAATTACCAATAAAGGTATACAAATCCAATAAACAAATTCTTCACTATTGGATGATGTGATTTACCCAAAAGTTCAGTTGTGATGGTGTCACCTTCTGGAATAACAGGACCATTACAATTAAAGAGAAATCCTCAGTTTTCTCATCATGCCAGCTGCGATTTATATAGGAGGAAGACATTTTGGAGAACAAACAGAAGTACAGGAAACAGTAGCCACTGCCCATATTATACATATATGTTTTAGGGCTGTCAATTTATTACATATTGAAATTGCGATTAATCAAAAGATTTTCATGGTTAACTCATGATAATTTGCAAATAATCACACAAATATGTATTTTCATAGTTCTGTTTTCCTTAAAAATATTTTACAAATTGAAATAACAGAGGAGCAGGCAATTATCCTTGCTTGAAACCCATGGCTGTTTTTGTGTTATTTGTCAAAAACATGCTCTAAAAGTCTAGTGAGGGCAAACTTTGGTCCAACAAGCAGTAACTGGTGTTGATCTGAATAATTCTAACACAGAATGATATCCAATTAAAAATCCCATTTTAATAAACATATTTACAGCATAGATTTAAAAAAAACATGAGTTGGTATTGTTTGATTTAACATCTATGACAACTCTAAGGTGGTAAATTTTTTTTAAACTGCTTCATGTGAATTTATAAAGAAAAACTTGTAATATCAGGAGTACCATTTTGATTGACAGTTGGCTCAGCCAATAACTAGCCATCACTTTTTAAATGGCAGTTTATACTTATGCAGAGGCAATTTCTGACTTTGCCACCCTACACAACATGTGAAGCAGGATGTAGTGTTGTAAACATACGCCTACGACTGTGCAGCTGCTCTGAAGTGGATTGGTTGAAAGAGCTGGTAGCTTTAGCTAACTTTGATTGACATATAGTGTATGTGTTCCTGTTGGCTTCCGGGCCAACACGGCTGCATGCAGTACAAAGAAAAAAAAGGCGTGAAAACCGCTCTTCAGAAACCAATGGGTCTTGTTTGTTCTTCATCCACTGTTCTTCGTCTATGGATCGCTCATATATATGTATAAAAACACATTTTCTATATTGTCCCAACCTTTTACATTCTTTTAAAAAGTCAGCTACTTTTTACCAAACCACATTCATCTCTGTGATTTTCATTAAAATCTTTGGGAGCAAACAAAGTAATAACATTTTTGGTATACTCATGGTAATGGAGACTGGTTCACTAATGCTCAGTAGACGGCACATGGGCTGTTCCTGTTGCATAGCAACTAGAAAGATGAATGCTTGTTTTGCTGTTTGATGGTCTACTCTCTAGTGACTGATGATGCTCAGTGGTGCAGTTTATAACAAAATAGGAAAAAGAGAGTGCATTTCCAGTGATTACCTTCATGTTAAATATTTGTATATTGCAGTAGACAGTAGAATATAAAATTATTCACATCATAGATCAAAACTCTGTGATGTGCTTATATCAGAGTCAGAAGCAAACCTTTTAATTAACCATTCCATCTGTTTTCCAACTTTCTCCTATGTTAAAAAAGAAGGAGTCTGTGTGCAAGCAGCAGAAATAACTTTACTCTTTAAGGTGGCAGTATTCATATTTAAAGGCGACAATATAAAAAGAAATCTCTCATTTGGATCTTTAGAGCATACATTTGGTTCTCTGAAATACATATGAAATCAAGAAGATTATTAAAAAAAAAATACCCCTCTTACTTCATTGGGGATTGTCATATATGAGTTTACGTGAGTGTGCACAGGAGCCTTACATCATCGTCACACCTTACGGCAGCAGAACACTTCTGTATCCACACCTTTGGAAAACAGCGAACTCGTGCCGTTTGTCTTGTTGGTTGATGTTCAGTCCACAGTAAAGCTGTGTGATCTACAGGTGTGATCTGATTTGCGAGGTACTGATGTGTCCCAGAACCTGTTCATAGGACCACAGTTTGTGGTGTCACAGTTTTAAATGAGGGTTAGACTTTAAACTAGTGTTAAGAGATTGGAAGAGGTTGAAAGAGGGCAACCATCCACAGACAGATGGGAGAGGTTGGATTTTTATATATATGTACACACACATTCTCTGCTAGAAAAGGGCTTCCGCCAACAGCACCATGTCATGATACACACCTACTTGTTGAAAAGAACCTACCTGCACTCCATGAGCACCTAGCAGCATAACAGAACCAGTTGCTGGAAAATAAATGTGACCCACCCAGCATGGTTAACCCAAAGACACACCATTCTCATCATGCAGGACCCCCAGAAAGGCAAATCCATTCAACTACCAATAACCTGCCTCTGCACATCACTGTCAGGCATCATAACAGCCAAGATGAGTGGGCATGGCTCTGCACATGTCTCCCAGAATCAAATTGAAAGTAACACCAGAGGAGCCAGGCACCAGCTTCTGGTCAATAGGACGGTGGCCCAAGACTGTAAGATAAGACAAGTCAACCTGCCGGCTGCCTGGATGGGTCATAACAGGACACTGAAAACCTTCGGTTAACTTCCCTTCTCTGTGTATCTATGAATTTAATCGTCAGTATTGCTGACTGTAAGACATGTTGCCCATTTGGGATAATAAAGTCGACCATACCCCAAAAGGTATGGTCATTTGGGGATTATAGTTTTTTTTAATTGAATTGAACTGAATTCATGAAGGACTCAATGGAACTGTAGCCTCTTACCAAAGGGAAGTGTTTGAAATAGTTTGGGTCTAAGGTGGGAGGGCTCAGCTATAATCTTCTCTGCATGCCTCAGGGTCATGGGACATACAGGTCCTGAAGGGGTGGAAGATCACAGCCAATCATGCTCTCAGCAGAGTGGATGATACACTGCAATCTGCTTTCATCCTTGTCAGTAGCTGCCGTGCACCCGATAGTGCTGGAGGAGATGATGGACCTGATGATGTAGAACTGCACCATCATCGCCACCGGCAGATTAAACTTCCTCAGCTGCCGTACAAAGTGCTTAGTTTGCTGTGCTTTTCTTGGTGATGGAGCAGATGTTCAGCTCCCACTTGAGGTCCTGGTGAGATAATGTGGATGATTGAAAATTAATAATTGACATTAATATTTTTTCTGAGTGTATGCAGTGCTTTATTCTGTTTCAGCAGCTTCCGTAAAAGGATATTTTGTCAGTTAAAAAAAAAAAAAAAAAAAAAAAAGGCTAACTTACATAATTACATAAACTTTATTGGAAAATAATTTTAGTTCAAACATGTTTCACAAATGTAAATGGAATATCTGAGTTCACTTGTTTGAGTCCAGACAATATAAAAAATATCGATGTAGATCTCGGTCTGCTCAGATAATGCTCCATGAATGTGTGTGTGGATGAGTGAATGTGGCTCGTAGTGTACAAGGCCTTTGAACGATCAACAAGATTTGAAAGACTCCATATAATTACAGGCCATTTACCATTCACCGCAGTGGGAGAAACATGCCAGTCCTTGTGCCAGACTTTTCTGATTTATAAATCTGTGTTAAACTCTGCTTGAAGAGGGCACAATAGTTGGAGGTGCCTCAGGTAAATAACAACATGTCTTTTGTACAATTTTCCCATGTGGTTACTGTGCTACAACTTATATTGTGATGGAATTACTCTGTTGAATTCAAAGTGGAAAAAAAGAAGAAAAAAAAAGGGTGTTATTGTAGTAGACTTAACATAACAGGGGAAAATTTTCATTCACTACAGGAAAATGTAAAACGTGAGGCACTTTTTGAGGTAAACTCAGTCTTTGTCTGCTTTAGTTGAGCTCGGAGAAGACTTAAGGCCCTGGAGATTAAAGGAGAGAAGATGAGAAGGGAGAACATGAAGAAGAGAGGAGCCAGCCTGTCAGATGAGGTCAGCTTTTTCTTCAGTTTTCTCTACAAGCCTGTAGGCTTTTTTACTCACGCTTCTGAGCTTGAAAGTAGAGTTAGATAAGTAGGAATAAACAGAGGTGAGTAAGAGAGGTGTGTAGCCTGCTTTGTCTGTCGCAGTTTGCAATGAACTTTTTTTTTTTTTACAAATTCCTGTTTTCTCTCATCTATTGGAAGTACCAAGGTCTGATACTCTTAAGAGACTCGAGTCTCTGACTTTCCTAGTCCCACGTCAGGCAAGGAGTACCATAGAATTTGTATTCAGTTAACTGGTCACATCTGGAATCATGACATTTTAGTTTACAGTCAGTAAAATGAGTAAAGTAGATAAGCTATATTAATCATCTATTGCAGCAACATCAGTTGTAATGGACTTATAATTATCTGTTCTCTGCTACTTGCGGCTTAATCTTAACATTCTGTTACTCTTTGGATCAATAAATCCACTGTCATATATGTTCAACCACCTATTCAGTTTCTGTCACACTCTCTATGTACCAGAACAGATCGTAGAATGAGTCTAAAGTGGCCAATATCTTGTGAAAAAAGCTGAACCGTGGTACGGAGAAGGTAGCCCTCCACCCTGAGTCAGCAGGTGCAGTTTGCTCATGAGCAGTGAGTTCAAATGCCCATCTGCAGGTCCAGGAGTCTCACTGAGTTAGAAGAGTTAGATATTGCATACATTTTTGACTGCTTCAAATTTCTCAAATGCTTGTGCGACAAGGTTTTAAGTTAAGGATCCTATTATTTTCACTCAATTTCACTTCAGTTCATTTAAAGCAAAAATAAAAAGAAAGTGTGTTTCCAACCTTGGTCCTCAGGGCACAGTGTCCCACTTGTTTGAGATCTTGCTCTGCACCAGCACCTGCTTCTCATGATTGTCTCACCACCAACTCCTTGTCTTATAAGTCTGTCAGCGGGCCACTAATGTGTGCCAGGTGTGTTAGAACAGAGCAGCATCTAAAACATGGAGGACAGCATGCCCCCAGGACCTGGAATGAAAAGCATATAAATAAATATGAAACAAAAACACCACATTCACCCATTCCTGTGTGGGTGGTTGCCCTTCTCCAAGCTCTGGTCCTCTACCACAGGCCTGGGGGCTTGAGGGTTCTGTGCAGATTTCTTTTTAAAAATACATATATGTTTGCATATATATTAATGTTTAATACTAAATTTGGTACAATCTGACTGTGTGGGTATTGTAGTATGTAAGCGAGTGTGTAACATGTATAAGAATTAAAATCTCTCTCTCTCTCTCTCTCTCTATATATATATATATATGTATATATATATATAATACATATATATGCATTTAGAGTTGGAATTAAACATTTACATTTTCTAATGAAATGAAAATAAGGAGTGTTTCTGAAAGCAAAATCATTCAAAGTTTATGGGTAACAATGTATTAAGTATATATGCATATATTTCCATATGAAATCCTTTTAACCATATTTTATAATTAAACTCTCAACAAGAGAAACCATTTAAAGAAAATGATTCTACATGATCATTTTCTTTGTTTCCTGACAGAATAAGAGCATTGAAAAAAATCCTTAAAATAGGAATTTTCTTATGTTTTTCCCCGCCTGTGAGAGACTGGTGTAATTCTCTATTCAACGCTTATTCCCGGTTGTTGCTCGTGAATTTGAATGATAGAGACTGAGACAGATGCTGGCTTAAATATATGCACACAATGTGCAGCAAGTGTGGAAAGAGGTCCTCTTGTCTCGTTCACGTAGCAACTGCTACAAAGACATAAAAGCTTTAGCATGACTGGTGAAAATAATGCAAGTCTAAATGTTTAGTCTCCGAGTAATAGGAAGAATGTGTTGTTGCGTTGGAAAGCAACCAAAGCTGATTGGTGTATAGCAGGTACCAGTGTTACAGATTAGTATCAGTACCAGGGTATTATCCTCAGCCGAACCTGGCACACAGGTACTGTTGGAGGGCAGTGAATGACATTTGCTCTTACAGTTGTTTTTGCATGGACTGAAAATGCAGCAGCATGCGATGATTTTTTCAATATATTCATCAGTTTCCTTCCCCGATCTGTGAAAAGTCGGACTGATTTGAATGAGAAGAAATCCATTCTCGGAGCACAGAAACACTCTCCAGAGCCAGACAAGCAGACGCTCCTGCATACTGTCACCTTCTTAAAATAAAGGCCCCGAGTCATATTTTTATTAAGTTTTTCAGAGAACAGAAAAACTAAACTATGTGTGTAAGTGAAAATCTTGAGAAAAATATGACTTAGCCCATTATTTTAAGAAGATATGTGAAACAGTCACGTGCTTGCGTGTCAAGTTTTGTTGCAAGCAGCTCTGTTTCTTTTTTTTCTTCCTTTTTGTCTTTTTTTACTATTTTATTTCGGAGCATTAGTGACACAGTTCATGAGAATGATCATTTGCTTGAGATCATGTTTTACTGAGCTTTTGACATTTTACATAAGTGCGGTGCCATACTGGGATCTAGTGATTCAACACCAGCTAAAAAAAAAAAAAAAAAAAAAAATACACAGCAAATCTTGTTGACAACACAAAAACACCAAAATGAGAAATATTTTCAGGTAGATCTTAATAAAAATTTCAGAAAACCCACGAACAACGCCCTAGCATAAGAAGTGACTGTGGGTTATCAGACCTATACTTTTGATTTGATGTTTCAGACTTTTTAATGACAGCTCCAGCAGACTCTACTTCAGATGTTGACTTCAAAAGAAAACCATGTTTACTTCTGTACACGCAGCGTGTTCTGCCATCGTTATTTTTCTTCTGTTTATGTGGGTCACTTCAGCACCATGGCCAGTTTATGGTGGAGTCTTAAATAGGTCTCATTTAAACAGTGACGTGAACCGCCACACACAGAAAGAAATGGATTTGGGGGGGAAAAAACTCCTAATGAGGATTATGACTGATGAAGAGCCAGTTGGTCCAAAATGAAAAATGAAACCTAACTTGAAGCAATTTTTAGCAGTTCTTAGATTATTCTGGAATGGAAAAAAAAAATGAAGCAAAAAGGATAAGGTTTACTCTTGGGTTTAATGTTATGTACATGGTTAATGCCATTTAGGGTTAAACGAGTTTTATTCCCTATCCCATTGTTGAGAAAAATCTATGTATGCAACTAAAACAGACACAGACTTCAGTCAGGAACATTTATCCAACAGAAAGCTATGCAGAAAATAAGAGGTGCTGTGTGGATAAAAATGTAAAAAGTGGAAAAAAGATCTTTTTTGTGATAAAGTAAGAAGTACAACCTGAACATTCAAACCCTTCCGTATGCTAATATGTGTGTGTGCTGTCTCTGTTAACCCATGAGGACTTTTTCTGATGGAACAGCTGGTTTGTAGGTACCAGTAGCTCCCATGCTTAGTCTCATTTCTGGGCTTTTGGTCGTAATTAGCAGCTGAAGTGGAAGGTGAAAGTTATGGTTAGGCATAAACTGATAAGATTGTGGTTCGTGTTTGATTTTCGTTGTGACTGGAAGTCAGTACGATGTCCTGATAAGGATAGCTGCCCAAGCTTGTGTGTTTGTGCATATGTGTGTGGCCTTTTGGCTATACGTGTGCGTGTGCATGTGTGTTGGCGGGGTGATTTGTTATACTAAGTGCACTGAGTGGGAGGATGAGGAGGAGAGATGAGGCTGAAAGGCAGGGGCAGAGTGATAGAGAGATGGGTTTAGGAGAAAAAATAGGCGAACAGCAGAAAGAGAGAGAGAAATGTAATGAATGTCAGAGCACTCTGGAGTCACACAAATCTACTGTATGTACACAAACACACAGGCTCGCTCCCAGAAACAGTAAAGCAGTCTGCCCACGCGAGTCCAGAGGTGAGCATTATTCCTCCCACTGTAATTACTTCTCTCTCCACTGTTTCTATCTATCCTCTGTCTATTTTACAAACAAACTGACAGAAATATACACACAAGTTATCGTGTTTTCTTAAGTTTTGGCCCGATAACTTGTCTTGTTCTTTGAAACCTTCGACGTTGAAGAAACGCTTGAAAGCTCGTGGCATTCTGCTAATTGGAGGAATGTCATTCAGGCTGGAAAAAAATCTCGACAGCATAAGAGAGCTCCTCATAAAGCGACAACTGCTTGTGATTCAGCATTCGCTGAGGATTATAAGAATTCCTGGAGTTTCATTTTAGCGCTATTGTCAGACCAACTAAGAGTTCTGTTGAGCCATGTTTTCCTTTCATTTTCAGGAGTGATGCCTTCCTGGTGTTTTTCACAAATAAGCGAGCACATTCGTAGCCCTCTACTCACCCCTACCGCTGAGGTCATTCGGTGGAGCAGGTTCGGAGGGAACCATTAGACCCCATTTCTGTCTAAACCGTGTCACATCTCTGTTCTGGGGGAATCTAGACTCAACGTGAGCTGGATTAAAAACAAACACATCACAGTCACAAAAGCACAAATGAGCTGGGTGCATCGTATCATGGGGGCTGCGTCAGAGACAAAAACCCAAGAGGGTGGTGGTCAGAGTAAATGATGATGATGAGAACTGGATCCCAGGTAAACCTCGGAGTGCTGGGATTTCAGTGGTGCCACAGCACAGATTTTGTTTCTGGAATTTCTCAGAAAAGTAATTTACAGGGTTGCTAACATCACACTCCTCTTCTTGCAGCAGAGCTTAAAACAGAATTTACAAAGCAAACTTTTCTTCAGGGTTTGCTGCAATCTTACATGTGGTCTGACCTACTGGATGATACGCATGGTGTCAATTTAATGCCAAATATATGTTAAATTTAAACCCAAACTCTGAGAATCAAAAGCCAAAATCCAAGAACCAAAATCCAGAATGTGTAACCAGGACATCAAAATCTCTAAACAAGACTGCAATCATCTTTCTGGACGACCCTTTTCTTTTCTGGCCATCATTTCTACAGCCACCTCTGTTTTCAACCGTCTTTTTCAAATCTGCTTTTTTTTTGGTTTCAATTGTGAAACAAGTGTCAAATCAGCACCACGTCAGTCTATGGAGATGGGAAGTAACATATGTAGTGACTCAGTGGCCACAAATTGTGTCAGCACCTCACGTTGACGTTGACAGAAGTAAGTTGTTAATGTCTTTAGTCAAGGTCAAAGGTCAAATTTATTTATATGGCACATTTAAAAACAAGTCGACCAGAGTGCTTCACAGTCCAATTACAAACAAAATTTGTAATTTAAAAGCAGAAAGATATAATAAAAAGATTTAAGGAATAATCAAATAAAATAGCAGTACAGTCCAGTATCTCTGTCATACTCTTGGATTTAAAGCCAAAGAGAAGAAATATGTCTTTAACCTTGACTTGAACATGACTCTGGCTAGTTTCTGTTGTTTGTAATGAAGTTCTTCCAGGTTGCTGGCCTGCATTTTAGCTGTGTGGGGTTGCTCCAGCCTTTTTTAAAAAAACATTTTTGTCTGCATATATTTTAATGGTTAGTACCATGATTCGGTAAAACCTTTATCCCAGGGAGATATATATATATATATATATATATATATATATATGCATTTTACTCTTGCAGCAGACATTTCATATAATGCATTAATGTGGGGTGTGTGTCCTTCACCAGTCCTCCTTGACAGGCTGATCTCAGTACAGGACTGACAAAAAGACAAGACAGCGATGGGTGCAGTGTGTGTAGTGTGGTGATCACTGTGGTGTTTGTGTGATGTGTGTTCCTGATGAGATGTTTTACATTAGGAGACAGACGTGATAGCAGAAGACAAAGAGATATAAAAGAAAAGGGGCCAAACAGAAAATGGTGTGCGAGTGAGCATGAGTGTGTGTTTGTGTGTGTGTGTGAATGAGAGAGAGAGAACAGGGGAATGTGTGCAAGTTCACACACATCCCGAACGTGCGCTCATACATACATGAACATACAAGTATGTATTTTCAATTACAAACACACAGGCAACCAGTTACACACACACAAACACACACACACACACACACACACATATATATATGTATGTATACAGACATATATCCACACTTGACAATGTACATTTATATATACACACAAGAAGGAGCGGTATGTATACGTGCAAATTAAGCACATATAATAATAATAATAATAATAATAACAATGGTGACAAAAGAGACAGAACCGCAACAACAACCCTAGGGCCAATAATAATATTAATCCTAATATCGTTATTGGTACTATAATTAGTACAAGTACTACAAACAGTTACATGGGTAGTTATTGTCATCATCACCTGCCAACAACTGAACCCCCTTCCCAGGTGGCCCTGGATCCCCTAGGAGCGGGTGACCCGTGGCCAGCCCCTCATCCCAGCAGGGAGACCAGTCCAGGAGGTGCCCACAGCCCCCGGGCTCAAAACCCACAAGGACCGCACCACCACAGACAGGGGCTGGAGTCCAAAACCCTGGGGCCCCGGGGTGCAACCGGTAGTCCCAACCCAGGACCCCCCAAACCCCCACGCCCAATCCATGGCATGACAGCCACAAAGACCAGCCAATCCATGAACCACCAGTCCAGACACCCCCGTGGTTGCTCCACCCTGTCTCCCTCCATCCACCTGGTACCTGCCTGTTTGGTGCTGTTCCTGTTCCGGTCTTCCTACATACTGGGCGAACTGGTCCTTCTCCTTCCCAACCAATCCACGATGAGAAAACCCTCAAGCATCACAGCCTCCAAACCTCACTGAAAAATCATTTGAAAATGAATGATCTCACTGAAGAAAATAACAGAAAAAAAAATCTGAAATAATAGGATGGAGCTCCAGCAAAAGCTGCCACCATGTGTTTGTTGTGCCTGTGACTCTTAATGACATTCTTCTCCATCACCGCAGGACACGCCTTATCAGTGCAGCTGAAGTGTTTGATATCTTTTTAACTAGAACTCGTCCTCCTTCAAAAAAAGAGGAACCATCATCCCACTTTGCCGATTTGTTGTCATCACACTGGTGTTTTCCTTAATTAGTTTAGAAAAAAATATTTCCCCATTAAGTGCAGACATCCAGTTTTTCCATCATGTGTTCATCCTTATTTTTTATCCACACACAATGGCTGCAGCTACACTGAAGGCCAATTCCAATTAATTGGAATTTATTGCCTATATTAGATTTTTTTAAAGCAGGTGCTTACATCATATTTTAAAAGCGACCCATATCTGGTACCTGAATTTTTGCTGTTTAACTTCTGTGGAAACACTCTGCACGACAAATGTGGCCATAAACTTGTTTGGTGGAGCAGAGTGAAGAGGATGTTTACATTTGTGTTAGTGTGTGTGTATATAAGGCTTAGTTTTCTCTCCTTTCTTTGTCTCCTGTCCTCTGATGTGGTAAAACTGCCTCAGTTTCTTGGATTTATGTAATTCCTTCCCAGGGCGAAATAATTTTATTCCTACCTTCAGAGTGTATCTTTGGTTTTGTTGTGTGCATATCTATGTTGTTTTTATTTGTCTTACAGTCACAAAGCTCTGAGAGGTTTTGAAGTCTACTCTTTTTCTCCCCCTCTTTTTTCTCACTCTGTCTTACCATCTCTTTGTTCCACCCTCCTTTTCCCTCCCACCGCCCTCCCCCCAACCCCATGTCTAACACACACACACACACACATTTAGCCTAATGTAACACGATTAGGACTCGCTTATTGCAGAGAGCGATGGAGGAAAGGAATAATGAGGTCAACCCAATACTCATTCATCTTGTATCTTAATTTAAATATTAAATTAGATAATCCTTAGGTCTGTGCTTGAACATTTTTTGGATAATGTTCATTATAATTCTCATATGTTTTTTAGCTAACTGTACAAAGTATGAGAATTTGTACAGTTACCCTTCAGTATTATCAAATGACGTGATGCCTCCTCTGCTTAACTATAGTTCTGTATTTCAATATGAGCTGTATTTCAAGACAAAGAAAGAGCACATAGAGTGTCAATATGAGCATGCAAATGTACTGTATAATTTGCAGAAGATGCAGAATGAAAAGTAGTGACAGGAGAGAATGCAGCCAGACAGGATTATACGGTAGTGTGTAGGATATTTCTGCTGCTACAAAAACAAAAGAAAAAATAAAATGAAACTAGTACTGATAAATTAATTGGTACTCTCAGCTTATTTTTTTTGTTGCACAACCTTTTAAGGCAATCACTGCACTCAAGTGTGTCTCTCAATGACACGTTTGGACCTGTGAACAGGTGTTTTGTCCCACACCTCATGAGCAAACCGATCCAGCTGTCTCAGATTTCAAAGGTGTCCTCTCCAAATGAATAGTTCTTGTTGGATGTCAGGTTTCAGTGTCCTACATAATCATTAGGACTTGGTACAAAGTCCTCTTTTTCACCGAAACGGAGTCCAGAGTAAAGAGAGAAAACCTCACAATATCAATTTCTTATAATCAAGAAAGTGTGGGGTTTGGGGTTAGTCCCTTGCTACCCAGGTCCAATTATAATCATATAATTGTCCCCAAAGTCCTCCAAGTTCACCATCTGTCCATCAAATCCCCCATCTTCATCGAACCCTATCCTCTGCATCTTCTTCTCTCACACCAACGAACTTCATGTCCTCTTTTATTACATCATAAATCTCTGGTTTTCCACACTCTGTCGCTCTGGACTGTTGACCCTAAACACTTCAAATCCTCCACCTTCTTTATCTCTGCTCCCCGTAGACTGTTCCACTTGGGACAGACGTGGGAGGAGTTACAACAGTCCCTCCAGCCCTTGACAATAAAGATCCAGTTTTGCTGCAGTCCACCTCTCATTACTTGTGCCCCATCATAGTCCATGGAGATTCCCGTCTAACCTCCAGTCATCCTGTCCATCACAACAGCAGACAAGAGGCTCAGGGCTGATTCTTGATGCCACAAGACACCGTATCACGTCATCATCAAAGATCAGTGTCTGGTGTTTGAGAAGACGAAGCCCATTCAAATCCTTTTAAGTGACGCAGAAAAACATCACCCAGATCGAGCTCTCAGTCAGCAGTTCCTAGACTCTTCAGTCTTACCGGCTGCAAAACATTTTACTGCAAGTCAGTTTACATGCCCTGACTTAAGTGTTTCTGAAGGTTCAGCCATGAAAGTATCAGAAATACCAACAGACAGATAATCCAGACTGAGTTTATTTTTCTGATATTATGGGCTTTAAATGTCAGTCAGTACCAAGTATTGAGGAGATACCATTAGACATCATGGCAGAGGTCCAAATGTCCATCCTGAAGCTGATTGCTTGGTTTTTGAGCTCACGTGACATCTTCACTGTCTTCTACAGTTTAGAAAGAGAAGTTTCAGATGTATTTCTGGCCAAGCCAACTGGACCTCAACTCCAAGTGTTCAATTAAGCGGTAAAACCCCCAAATCTGTGGTAACAGACAGGGGCTGGTCATCCAGGACAATGAAAACAGTTTTTAAAACAGTTTAAGTGTCTAATGAACATCGTTCATGGATTTTTATTAAATTAATTACCACCTGAATGTCAGGAAATAACTAAATGGCAGTTTCGATAGTCATTGGTCTGAGTATAACAGCCTGAGACCAGCCATGGCACTAGAGAGCAAAATACCCAAAATATTATAAAATATTATAAAATTCATAGTTCGTCAGCACAACAAACACTTTAAAAATTGGTCATGAGAGCCCAGGACGAAACACTGAGGTGTGGTCCAGGACCAACAAGAGAACAGGGCTGCCACTAACCACTGCAAGGGAGGACAAAAAAAACAAAAAAACAAAAAAAAAACCTCCACATAAAGGCACAGCAAGGGTAGAACACACCAGCAAATCAACAAACAAAACCAAACACCAAACTCACCAGGGGTGCACAAAAGTCAGAGACCACTGCAGGGAGGGGTACCACCACCTACTCACCGGTGTGGGCTACACAGCTCCTGTCTCAGGAGAAAGAGAAACACACAAATATAGAGCATGATCAAGACAAGTCATGCCAAAAGATAAACTGCATCGCTGTATCACATTTTGATCTCTTTTCTTAGAGTAGTCACTTCTAGATGACCCACAATGCACTGCAAATCACCCTCTGGTCCGCTACAGAATACAGCGCACATGCACTTCTCAACACAGGTCCACAGTTAAAACTAGTCGACACAGTTGGGGAGCACTGGAAGGTAGTGTGTCTCGAGTGATTAGACTAAAGACCAGATGTGTCAACACAGATAACATTTAACATCTCAGACGGATGATTTATTGTCATTCTCTTCCTAGATCCAAAACCACACTACTTGTATACACGAATCACTCATACAATTAGACGCTGACTAAACCATCACCTAAAATCTGTTTAAATGTACTCCCTCAAATTCCTTTACAAGTTCATATACTTGATCAAATATTTAAAAGTGAACCAATATTCTTGGCAAAAAACCTATCAGAAGGAAATTAAATTAACCAATAAATGACTACTGGAAAGACCCCCCTTCACCACACACACACACACACTTAGTTTCACCCAATTATCCAATCAATGACATCACCAATGTCATAAAAGACAGGAAATGCTGGGCTGGCCCCTCCCCCCACACACTATACCTGCATGGTGAATCAGAGAAAGGGAACAAGCACATTGTAAGTATAACCTATACAATGTTCAACCTATAACCAAAGAAATATTTAAACTAACATTGTGTGTTTGCTTTTGTCTATCTAAATACTTTGATGTTGATTGTTGCATAATGCTACCACAAACAAACCCGGGGTAGCTGGTGAAGCACTACTACAAAAGCAACAGAAAATCAAACAAATGTGAAAAAAATAAGAATGAATGATGAGTAAAATAACCCACTTTGTCACAAAGACGAGGAACAAATCAACAAAACAACTCAATTAAGACATCAACAGTCAACTGCACCTAAGATCTAATCCATCAAGTTCACGTACACACCTTAAAGCCCAGCCGATCATATCACTGACCGGTGGTGGTGAAGCAGTGGCTGGACCGGGTCATTCTTCCTCTCATCAGTCAGTGTTACTCAGACTCGCTGGGGTGTTTCTTTCTTTTTAATTTACAGGCTGAAAACTGCAAAAGCAGAGCCGGGCAGCAACAAAGCTCAGAAAATGTGAGCATGAACTACTATGACAAATGAACTACCAGCCTTTCCCTCCAAAGGTGTAACACACACACACACTCTGTTTCTAATCTGAAAGGACAGGGAGATCTCCTGTTGTTGATACACCAGTGTGCTGTTTCCTAGGATATAACAAAACTAAATGGATTACCTGTCATACTACAGATACCGTAGGTTTCTTGCACCTAACGCTCTGAATGCTTCAGTTTAAAAATAATGAAGTGCATCTATAAGTGGACTCAAGTCTCAGAAACACAATAACACGAGGGTACAGGATTCTGCTTGCACTAATCATGCAGAGCTGTAAATGATGTGATTTGGCTCAGTCATAATCCCACAGAAACAGAAGTCTAAGTTCACTTCTAATCCCAAATCGTGGGATTCTACAGTTTTGATGCCGTTTTGGTTGAATATGTGCTCTCATCAGGAGGACCAGAGGTCACCATTTGATCTGAATCAAGTTCACTCGTTTTTAGGTGCCCTGGTCCGATTATTTTTGGTCCAATTACTGTGCTCACGCCATATGAAACACACTGCATCAGGGAGGAAAACAGACCTGAGTTCGTCTTAAGAGGAACAAAGTCTGTAGGTGTGAAATCCCTGTTTGTTTCAGGTGTTTTAGTGTAGAAATGAGTGGATCAGGACTCGAAAAGAAATGGCTTCTTTACATTTGAAATTAGGACTGCTTATCATCCTCCACAACCACTTCACTGCACTGAGACAGAGCTAATTCCTGTCCAGTAGCGCCCCAGTTGATCCCCGTTCTGTCAATAGAATATTGAATTCGCTACAGCCAAGTCATCTGCAACAACAGCATGAGGACATGTCTCCGAGAGAGAAGGTTGTGGAGAAGGATGAGATCCATGGGCTGTAACGGTGTGTGGTCTGTTCAGCAGAAGATCCTTAAGGACCACGTGGCGAACACATGAAAGTGTAGACTTTTTCTTTTTCTCTGAATTCTAATTGCGATTCAGAGAAACAAAGATTCTGTAAAGTTAGTGCAATGCATAAAGCCATAGTGATGTAAACTATCAAGGCTGATATAAAGTGGTAAACTGCATCAGATTACATTACAGAACTAAGAAATGCTCATTTTAGTTGAACTGCTTGGCTTGTATAAGGAGCAGTGTTGATCTGTCCCATTAGAGCATGATATATGATAATGGGGCACACAAATAAACACGACAGAGAAAGTTATGCTGAGAATGGGCGTCATCAGAACTATTTCTTTTTGAAGTGTAATGTTTGTGTAGCATTAGATGAGCAGCTGTAAAGTAGCTGCAGTAATCACTGCTTGGCAAACTCACTGCTTGGAAAATAACACAACAAATGGGGATGCCTCTTAGCATCTTTGCACATGTGTGTGCTTGTGTTTGTGCGTGTTTGTGCTTTGTGTGGGTGCATGCACATCCATTTGTGTCAAAAATGCATCTTGTTAAATTTTCCATGGAGGTTCATCTGTGTAGAAAAACCTCTTAACTGGTTGGACTCAGCAATGACCTAGATACAGAGAGAGAGAGGGGAGGAGAATACAGAGGAAGAGACAGACAGCAGGAGAGTGCAGGGAATGGAGAGATTTACTTTAAAGGAAATATTACTCCCCATTTAGACTCTATGATTATATCAAGTGGAATCTCAAGAATGAGATGAATGGAAATGTTCATGTTTGTGCTGGAATGATGACATACACCATCCAAAGTAATGTGCTGTGGTTGTGTGAAGCAGATAGATTGCATTTGACTTTCAGTATGTCCCAGAACAAACAAAAAAGAAAAGCCACTTGTGTTTAACTCTCACTTTCTGGAAAAATGCATTTGCTGTTAAAGATCCAAAACACTAAGTTCTCATCAGGGGAATTTGGGATGCAAAAGCTATTCATGGCCAGAAGCAACCCAGTCCAGAAACATTAAGTCCCAGAGTACCAAAGAGGCTAAGAGGGAATATGGGCAGACAATTCATGGTCACTCACTGGGAAGTAAACGCAGCGAATGGAGGCTGTTATTCACGTCCAACAATGGAGCAAATATATTTGTTTACAACACTTGACAGAGGGTTTTTCTTTCATGAACAAGACTCGGTATGCAGCTGGATCTGCAGCAAGACTGAAGCTCAAAGTTGGTGCTCCTCCAGTGAAGCTCATGAGTCCGACCCACAATTCTGCGTTACTGTTGGCAGTCAGTGCCGATGTGTTTGAGGGGAAACAACATGAGTACGGTGACCACAACTGCAGAGTTTCACACCTTTTATCTCCATTTCATGCATGCACAGATAACTGCCCTTTGCTTCAGTGCATCAACTATTTTTTTGATCCAAATTCTGTTTTTATTGCATAGCAAGAGGTTACAGTGGTTACTTCCACAGACACAGTGTGGCCTAAGAATAAGTTTACTGTTTTAATCTTTAGTGCAATGTACTAATACAACAGAAATGTGCCTACATAGGTTATTCTTGACTTAAGCCATTCTGTTGAAATGATCTGATCTGTCCAGAGGACATTGGCTCCAAATTTGGGAATCTCAGTGGGGCTTTTATGTCCCTATACAGAAGCATTTCCAAGTGAGTTTGTGACTTTGATTCACTCTGTGAGTTTATTATGAGTACCTTCAGTTCAGACCAGTACTGTGTCTGCACAGTTTGGGTTCAGCTGTGTTACACAGCTGCAAACGTGCTGCTTTGAGAACTGCATGTTATTTTGTCTGAAGTCCCATCTCTGTGCTGTAAAACTGCTGTACTGGTGACTCTGTGTCACTCCTGCACTGAAACTTGAGATGTATGTTCTGCATGCAAAAGAAAACTAAATAATTCACTAAGTTGAGTTATTAGGTACTTATTCCACAACAGTGTTGTAGTTGTACAGTCTTCTGATTGTGATGTCATGGACTTTAACATTTAACATGCTCAGTGAGGTCTGTAGACTTTGAACCCTTGACCTTTCCTTTTTTCTGTAGTTCGTGGAGGATTGTATGATTTACCTCGGAGTAAACCTGCAGGTACCCTTAACCCTGGAAAGTTTGGTGACTGTGTTGAATGCTTTGCTTTTATGAAAATTTTTCGATCTTTATGAGATTAAACTCCAACAAAGCCTCTGGAAAGGGTTTCACAACCCTTTGTATTATTGTCCACAATAATGCAAGAACTATTTCTCTTAGACTACACATCCTTCCCTCTTGGCTTTATGTCAACCTGAACGCTCCAGAGCGGAAAACTGCCAAAATGTTTGCTTTTGTTTAAATCTGAAAATGCTGATAATCAGTTAATCAGGTGCTGATGATTAACAGTACATGGTTACAACTTAACCTCTTAAATTCTTTACAAGCAGTATTGACTAAACAGCTTTTTTTCACCATTTCATGAAATGGAATGGTGAAAAAAAAACTATATATTTTTGTTCATCTGAGGCTGTATTTATTACTATTTACTATTACTATTACTATTATTACATTCAGAACTACAAGCATAACAGCCAGTTAGGGCCTACATTATATATATATATGTATATGTGTATATATATATATATATATATGTATACAGTAGTATATGTATA
>JAOWBL010025939.1:0-31596 GCA_028564865.1 Zenarchopterus dispar
GGATCGTTGGATTGTTGGGATTTTCCTTGTAACACTGTTCTATCTTTACCCTACAGTGTGAAGCGCCTCGAGGCAACTTTTGTTGTGAATTGGCGCTTTATAAATAAAATTGAATTGAGTTGAATTGAATTGAATTGAACTGAACTGAACTGAACTGAACTGAACTGAACTGAACTGAACTGAACTGAACTGAATTGAACTTGGCCCACATTTGGTCTTGACCAGTAGCATTGACTCAGTGTAGCCACCTAAACTCAGACGTGGGCCAGTTCTTCATTTTCTTTTAACTTTTTAACCAAAACTGACCCTCACAAATATTTTTCATATCTCATGTCAAGACTAGCTCATGAACAGTGGGCCATATCTGGCCCATACAACCCATGCTAGAATTTAAATTTGGCCTGGTTCGACATGGTACTTCCCAGTACTGTACCTGAGTCATAAGGGACAAAAGTAGCCCAGCTTAGACCCAAATGTGTCTGCTATCTGGGTGTAACTGCAGATTAAACATTTTAATTACAAAAGAACACTGTTATTGTCCATGCAACAACAGTAAAATTTAGGCAATGGCTAAGATTACAGAGCCAAAGTAAAATCAACCAAACAGGACAAAAATGACACATCACTTGAAGCTGATACAATAATGATGATATGAATAATCCTGTTTACGTTTTTCTTGAACAAAGTCTTGGTAAGGCAGAACTAGTTCAAGAGCCTTTGACCTTAATTCGGCCCACTGATGACCCTTCCACTCAAACCTGGTTATTCTACAGAGACAGACACAGTGAAAAAACAAATGCATAAAAATTAATAACCGTCTCCTTGAATCAAACATTTACCACACTAAAAGCCCAGAGTTAAACTGCTAAACTGAAGCATGTGTCCAATAGCTCCTGTGTGGCAGACTACCGTCTGTGCCTACTACCTAACTACATCCAGATGTGAGTCAACCAAACAATGGTGTGGTTTACCAGCAGAACTGCGCTCCTGATGTGGAGAAAATCGGACAATAAAAACAACCGTTCAGTTCATTCTGTCATGTTCCTTTAATTCCTGTTAACAGGCTGACAGTATGACAGTCTAGACTCAGAATCATCTTTTACCTTGTTCATCCTGCAGACTGTATAATTAAATAAAAACCTTCTACTCAGCACCTCCAGGTTTATGGAGAAAGCTTCTGAAACCCAACTGTACAAGCTCTACTTGTACCCACCTTGGCTCTGTGATGGAAGACACCCACCTCACCATCCATCCATCCATCCATCCATCCATCCATCCATCCATCCATCCATCCGTCTGTCCGTCTGTCCATGTGTCTGTCTGTCCGTCCATCCATCCATCTGACCTTCTGTCCATCCATCCATCTATCCATCCATCCATCCGTCTATCCATCCATCCACCTATCTATCTATCATCCATCCATGAACTTTCACTTCTCTGAGTTTGCAGAGACAGCCTCTTAGGTAAAGAGGCCCAGACCTTCCTCTAGCCAGCCACCTTCTTTAGCTCTTCCAGGGGAATACTGAGGTCTTTCTTAGCTCCCTAGTCAAGAGATTTAAGCACTCCACCATTTCCTGGGTCTCTCCAGCAGTTTCCACCCACTTAAACTTACCTGAAATACCTTGTCAAGGAGGTGTCCAGGAGGTTTACAAACCAGATATTAAAACCACCTCAGCTGGCTTCTCTGGACATGGTGAAGCAGTGACCCAACCTTAAATCCTTCTCAGATGACAGAACGTTTCACCCTTTCTTAAGTCATCCTGTAGAGGAAACTCATTTCCGTTGCTTGTATCTGCAGTTTCAATCTTTTGGTCTCTACCCACAATTCAGTCAGACTGTATATACTCTCTCTTCACCACAACAGACCGGTGTACTCCTCTCATTTTACTGCAGATACCACACCAATCAGCCTGTCTCCTCCCTGAATTGATAACTTATTGTGGTGGGAGGTCCTGGAGGATGGTTTAAATAGATTCATACGGTCAAACAAAAACAAGGATCACAGGAGCCAGAACCTGACCCCCACCCCATCCTCTACAGGCTGTATATCCTTTGACTCATACTCCGCTATTCAAGGTGACCGGCATCTGAACTTGATGGATCTAAGAAAGCAGTAGTCTTTAACAATGCAGTGAGCAGTAAGCAGTGATTTTTGTTTTCTTTCAGTCCTTCATTTCAGCTTTTAATCACCAAACCATTAACCACATGTGACTGTGTGCACTAATGTGTGCATTCATTTACTGATGAGCTGCAGAAAAAAAAGTTATCTTTAGTCTTTTAAAAGATACAACAAAGTGCAAAAGCTGACAATGAAATCAGAAAGATACTAAGGAGTGTGACAGAATCAGGAAGTACACTTTATAAACCAGCTGATTGGTGTTGATTATTCATATTCTGGGGTGATGTGGACCACAACATGAGAACATGAGAGACCATATGTTCTGGTTAATTTTCTGCTGTCAAAGCAACCACTCTTCTACTCAAATAAGTTTATTGTTGTCAGAATTTTCCACTTCAAGTATGTTCTTTTGGATTTTAATAGATACAAATCTCAGGCTGTGAGTACTTAAAGGATTTAAATCAAATGCCTGTGGTCCATGACCCCAAACCTCATGGAAGGAATCTCTTTTAAAAGACATGACCTCAGCAGAACTAATCTGTTTTGATTAAAAAACCCATACAATGAGTCAACCCATTAAATGTCAAAAACAAAAGTGTAAGGACTCTTTCAGATGTTGCAACCTTCAAACACATATGTCTCTCTGAAATTGTCAATGTTCACTGCTATCACATATACTTTTCTATTGTTACCCAGTATAAACACAAGCTATTTCTTTTTTCTTGTAATGATAATAACAACAATAATAATAGTAATAATAACAATCTTTATTTGTCAGTATATATCTCATGAAACACATCAAAATTTCTCCTCTGTTTTTAATCCATCACTAGTTTCACTAGGACAAGTGCTGCAGTGCCCGGGGGAGCAGTTGGGGGTTAAGGGCCTTGCTCAGGGCCCCACAGTGGTTCACCTCTGTTACCGACCCAGGGGATTGAACCTAGGTTCTCCACGCACAAGCCCACCTCTGCACCATTTGTTAATACACAATTTTTGCATTTAAAATGTGCAAAACTAAAAACAAAAAAGTTGGAAGAGAAAAGAATAAAAACAGTATAAGGTCATTAATTTCATCATTTTCATTTCAAACATTTCCAACATTCTCTGTAGTAGTCGAGTCAGGACTGGAGACCAGTAGCCTCTTCTTCCTCAGCCATACCTTTGTAACATGCACACAATGTGGTCTGTATGTTGCGCTACAACCCCAAACCATCACAGAGTCTGGACTCTGGTCTTGTTAATAACAGACTAAATGATCCTTTTCACCTTTGATGTGGCCCACAAAGCTCCCATTTCTTCGGAAAAAAAAGACCTGTAATATTGATTGTAAAAATAAATCTACATGTCATCTGCATATAACTGACATTTGTGTTAATTAACATAAGATTACACTGAGTGAGAGCAAGTAGAATTAAAGAAGCAGATGTCCTCATACAGAGCCTTGTGGTCTCCTCAGTTAGCACTGTGGCAGTTCATCCCAGATGCTTTTGAGCACAGGGATGTTGACGCTGCCTCTTGACAAATTTAACATCAGGTTTATGTTTTGCCTCATAAAGTTTTAAATATCATTTGTGAATTTAGATCTCTTTTGAAGTGCTTGACAGAGGTTTCCATGGTAATTCTTCTCTCTGTGGTTCTATCAGATACTAAAGAATGATGGTTCTTGATGCAGTTCTGTCTGAGGAATCCGAGATCACCCTTTACACACGCACGCCTTTTACCCACCAAAATTCCTTAAGATTCCTTAGATTCTATGGAGATCAAGTGAGAGAGGTTGGCATAGAGTTCGACTTTTCTTTGCCGACAATCCCATCACGTGTGAAGGGGAGATCATCAGTGATGCACTGACGAACCCGTGGTACCACACAGGATCTACTGTGTATCACATGTCCACGAGTCATGTCAGCCATGTCCAACATGGCTTCTTCTTGTGTAACTCTTCAATATTCACTGAGAGGCAATTAATCAAAGACAGAGTTAGCGGTTCCTCAAGGGTATTGTATGTTTGTATGATGGCTGTAAACTATTATTCCTTCAGTTTCTTAGCTGTCAGTTTGAACATGCTCCAAGTTTTATATTCAACAGCACAGTTGGGTCCTTATTTCTGTGTGTTTGTTCCCTTTCTCACCACTCTGCCAGTGATGAAGATCGATCTGCTGCTTCTCAACTGTGACGTATTAAAGTGGGCTCAGTCTGCTGTTCAGTTTACACTCATTATCTGCCTGGACTGGCCCGAGGCAGATTTGCAGCAAAGTGACTGAAGAGCTTTCACGCTGGCTAATTACCCTCCAAACCGGTGACAAAAATCTGGGAAAAGAAGGACGTCTTTACAAATCTGTCCAACATGACAAACTCTGAAAGTAACCAGATTCATCCAATTCAAACTCCAGTTCAAGCCATTAATCCATTAATAAACCATTTAATAAAATCTCTGTTGATCAAATAAACATACTGGATCAAATTGTCACAGCAGGTACGGTGTTAGAGTAAAAAGAAAAAAAAAACGTCTTGCTCTTGTAATGAGCCAGCTCTCTGCTGTGCAGTTTGAGTTTCAGATTACAAATCTCAATTACAATAAATAAAAGAAAAAGGAAAAAAAAACACTTATGATTAACAATTTCGCATTCGTGACTGTACGGGAGTTTAATTTTTATATACTTCAACAGGCAAAGTTACAAAACCACAAATATTTGTATAAATAATGTTTTTGAGTTACAGCTGCAGTCCTAACAGCTTTCTATCATCATTTTAGATACTTAGCATCTAACATTTTTGAATACCTTTGTGTTCAAGATGTCAATGAAAAGTTTAAGGGCATAATCACTCTGATTTTAAAGTTGTGGCTTGTTGTAATATAAAATAAGATCACCTTTTATTCGCACCACAGTGAGTAAATTCACATTATTACAGCAGCAACAAGTGTACATGTAAGTCAGCATAAATTGCACTAAAATAAGTAACTACCAGGCATTTAATGAAATCAGAAAGGGTGTTTCAGAGATTAGCAACATAGATATCAGAGCAGGTAAATTGTTCAGATAAAGACAGTAAGGGGGAAAGTTCAAATATATGAGTCTGTGAAGCACATGCATGTGCAGACTGATGTTTCACCTGCAGTATTGTGCTTTTGATTGTGCTAAAAGACCTCTATGATTGGTTGGTTACCTTCAGCCTTAAAGAGATGGGTTAGAAAAGGCCACCAAACTCTTCAAACGGCTTAACTAACCGACCGGAGGCAGATACCTTCACCCCCAGGTGGAGCCTGCAGGTGAGTGTCAGCTGGAGGACATCTGTCCTGATGGACTTCCGTTCATTGACTTCTACTTCAAGCAGGACCTGGGTCATTGCAGGACTCTTCTGGTTGACTAATCACATCACCAGCTCGTGTCAACCACTAGGCTGCAGGACAAGCAACTGACTGGCCACAGAACCTGGTGGAACTCCATCATTTCCTGCTTCAGATTCACTAACACTTGTTTCACATGTTGTTGCAATCGACAGCCATTATCTGCCATCAGACAGCTGTCAATCTTTCCATGCTCAGAGAAGGTCCAAAAAACCTGGATACTTGGTCTACAGAGGTAGACCAGAGTCTTCTAGAGACAATGTGAGGACATCTGACTGACAGATAAAACTAAATTTGATCATACGATGGGACAATGGTCCAAACAGGAGAAGATGTAGGCAGGCATAGAGGGGGGGGACGACAACTCAGAGGCCAAAGTTAATACCAAGATGTTTCATGAACTAACAAGCAGAAATCCAGCTTCAGCTAAAACCAATCAGATTTCCAGGACGTGACATCATGGCACTGAATCAGCACTGGAATCAGTCTGGAGCTGAGAAAAGCCTTCTTTAACTATCCTGAGGAGGTCCTGGCGTCTCCTGGGGCTTTTATGAGTGACCCATTGTTTTGTTCTTGTTGTGTCTGTCTGTGAATGTGTCCAAGCTTGTTCTCTCAGTATCTGCTGCTCATGTGTGAGTCAGTGTCAATGAGAGGCCTGTGAACTCTGCCGCAGCTGCAGATATCTTCTTTTTACATCCCGACTGAAGCAAAACTCAACCATTTAGCACCTCTAACACTCACAGAGCCGTTCATGGCTGAATTCAAGGCACGGACTATTAATTCTGCTGTCATTCAATCAGAAAAACCTCAACTATACATCTCAGTCTAGATTTTTTTCTTTTTCTTTTTTGTCTTGCATCAGTCAGCAAGGCCTTTATCAGGAGTAGATGGACAAACCATCAACAACCAGAACATTAGTGGCAGTGAAAGTAAATGTTTTAGACTGGACAATAAATGAAAAAACAGACAGATGTCATGGAGTAAAAGAGATTCCTAAAGAAGCCTTAAACAAGTTGGAAAACTGCAGATGATGTCTCCAGCCTGTTTTAGAGTTTATACCTAGATTATACCCAAAGGTGTTCCGTTTACGACCTCTGTTATGTCTAGCCTGCAGTTTTTCCATCCATCCGTTAACTTTGGGTAATAAAGATTTGGTTGGGGATTAAGGAGTTTTAGCAGACTAAGTAAGGAGATCAAGACCTCCCTCTCCCTGGACACCTCCACCAGCATGGCCTACTGAGATGTTCCCTGCCCAGCCGGCTTGTCATGGGTCGGTCTCAGGGTCTTCTTCTGGTTGAACATGCCCAAAATATCTTCTCTGAGCACAATACTGCAGGTCCTTCAGGTGAAACATCAGTCTGCACATTTGTGTTCTTCACAGACTCATATATTTCAATTATTCCCCTTCCTGTCTTTATCTGGAGAAATACAGCATCTCCTCTGGTTAGGAGAAATCCTAACCAGATGCCCAAACCACACAACTGGCTCCTCTTCATGGAGAGCATCAGCACCCAAGCCCTTCCTAAATGACTGACGTTGCATCTCAGGGGGGTTCCAGCAAACTCGTGGAGGAAACTCCTTTCAGCTGATTGTGTTTGCAATCTTGTTCTTTTGTTCCCTACCCATAATTCATGACTGTGGGTGAGGGTAGGAACATAAACAGAGATCCTCAACTTCTGGCTAGGCTCTGTGTTCAGCGCTGGAGCAGGATCTCACCACTGCAGATCCTGCACCAACCAGTGGTTCCTGGATTCTGCTGCGATGTTGTCCTTCTGACATCACTGAGCCAGCTCAAATTATATGAAGCCTCGTCTCGGCGGACAACGTTTTTGTAGCAACTGCGATGAAGATGCAGTCAGAATGAATATAACGTAACAGCAGATAGCATTGTAGGTAGCATGAGCCCAGTCTTGGATAAAACGAGCCCCTCGTACTTTCAGCGGCTCATGGGAACTAAAGACTTAATAAATGATACATTTACCACAGGAAAACTCGCCATGGAAGCTGTACAACAACCAAAGTCTTAGCTTTCAGCCAACGTTCCTGCATAGATAAAGTTCCCAGAAAGGCTTTCAGATCGCCTTGTCCCTGTTGGACCCGGACGTGAAGTTATTTTATTTATTCGACTCTCACATTCTGTTGGAGCACAAAACAATACACCACTGCCTCGACAGCATTTATGTTAGCTTGGTTCAATGTGACCCTCTTTACATAAATATAATACAAGAAAACATTTCTATTAACAAAATGGCATTTTGGTAGTAAGATTCTTCAGTGATTGACCGTCCCACCAGTACTTAACTCCTCTTAGAATAAATGTTCCAGATTTTAGTCATTATTTACAGCTTCACAAAGAGAATAAGACTTTTTTAAGTTCACAGTAAAATTCTTAATTATGCGAAAGGACAGAAAATCCATAAAAAGGGTTTGCAAAAAGAAATCATAATTAAAGAAATAAATAAAAACAAGCAAACCATAATTTGAAGGAATTAAGAGCGAATGAGAAACAAGTAAGGAAGTAATAGAACTTTGTTTAGAATTTCTACAAATTATTGTTTTGCAAAGGAATACAAATGCATTTGTTTTTCAGTACAGTTCAGGATCCACAAATTAGTAAAAGTCAAGTATAATTTGCTGTTGAAGGTTTTGAAATCCGGCAAAAAAATTTTTTAAATTTAATATAAAACTGGTTTAAGTGGTCCAACGTGTCTATTTGAACTGTGATGTATATGACCCCATGAGAAACACAGTCTCTGAGAGTTTGAAGTCCTCCTTTTTACAAAACACACACAAAACAAATAAATAAATAAATAAATAAAATCTTGTTTCTGACGCAAAATAGCTCGGAACGACCTCAAACACATCCCCCCCAACCGCACTTGTCTTTTATCAGTCTTTCCCTGGGTATTCTGCGTGTCCTCTGTCCCCCAGCTCCGGTCCCCTCGCTCCTCCCGCCGCGCTCCCGCCGCGCGCGCTCCCGCGGCTCCTCTGGCTTCCTCCTGGAGGTGCGCAGCGCACGCAGCCGCTCGGAGCTCCTGGCAAACTTCTTGTCTGAGGACTGTGCACCGGAGTCGCCGTGTGCGGAGTCTGGGAGAGCTCGGGCTCTGTCGCAGCAGCTCTCTCTCCGTCTGCTGTCGGAGCTTCTCATTTGCGTCTTCACTTGCGATCAAATGGATTATGAGGAGCATCAGAGGAACCGGCTGCCGAGCTTCTGAGGTGAGAGCATCTTTGTGTCAGTAAATGCGAAAAGTTTGTGCCACTTTTAGGACTGAGCTCTTCAAATCAGCTGTTTCACATCAGAGTGTGGAGACTCTCCAGACAAACTCGGATTAAGTTTGCAGAAGTTAATCTTAGGCGGATTGTGACAGTTCATTTATGTCAGCCCATTGTCGGTCTTTTATCATAAAAATTGAGTTTAAAAAAAAAAGAAAGAAAGAAACCTGATCAGAGTGATGTTGGCAGTTCTTAGGTCAGCTGCTGTGACTGTCCACTCCACCACAAACATGAGCCTCCTCCAGCGGCTCCTGCTGCTGATGCTTCTGGCCCTGGGGTCTTCTGCCCCCTGCCCCCGACCCTGTTCATGCCCCCAGCCCACGGAGCTCCACTGCACCTTCCGCTCCCTCATCGCCATCCCAGCAGTCGTATCAAAGCATGTGGAGCGCATGAACCTGGGGTCAGTCCTCCTCCTCCCTGACCAAAAGATAGATCATTAACTTTCATTTAATCTTGTCAACAGATACCACATAATTGTATTTTATTTGAGTAAAAACGAAACAGTGGGTGTAAATGAAGTGTGTTGTTTCAGGTTCAACAGCATTAATAAGATCACAGACAGCTCACTGGCTGGTCTGAGGAAGCTGGAGCTGCTGATGCTCCATGGTAACAACATCCAGGAGCTGCCTGATGGGCTGTTCAGGGACCTCCAGTCACTTCAGGTAGGCTGTCTGAATACATCCTGAAAGTTGCACCTAAATTTTAAAAATGATGCTGTAGTTCAGTGAAGAATCTGCAGCAGTTTTGTGTGATTCCACTAAAGTCTTTTGTTTGTTTGTTTGCATTACTTCATACAAGCTAGCATCTCATACATGAGAAGATCTGCAGAAGGAGAAACTTTGGAGCCACAAGTGCATTTGTTTGTACAAGATGTGTGCGTTTAGAAGATTGAGTAACAGACATGTAATACTGAGTCATGCGACCACAGTCCACTTTTCCAGCACGTGATGGTCTATCCCAGATGCCTCCGAGCCCATGCATGTCGGTCTCACCTCTGGACAAGTGAACATAAGCATTCTTTTTTTTACACAGGGACGTTTTAAGTGTCATTTATTAACATAGCTAAATATTATCAGTAGTTGACACACGTTTCCATGGTAATCATTGTCCATCTGACTATATCAGCTACTGATGAATGAAGTTCAGGACAAAACTTTAATTTATAGTAATACATTGTTTTTGTTTTATTACATCTGTGTCTAATTTAAGCTTGAATTATTCTGTTACAGCAGCAGGGATCAGTAATGACATTTCTGTGTTACTTGTTGGTTCAGATGTTGAAGATGAGCTACAACAAACTGAAGGAGATCAACAGACACACCCTCCGAGGTCTGTGGTCTGTGGTTCGGCTGCACCTGGATCACAACCACCTGGAGTTGATCCATCCAGACTCCTTTCAGGGCCTCACCTCCTTGCGGCTCCTGCAGTTGGAGGGCAACCGGCTGCAGCAGCTGCATCCGGCCACTTTCACCACCTTCACCCTGATGGGTTATTTTCACATCTCCACCCTACGACACCTCTACCTGTCGGACAATGGGCTGACATCGCTCCCCACAGATCTGGTGGAAACCATGCCACAGCTGGAGAACTTATACCTCCATGGGAACCCGTGGACATGTGACTGCAGCATGACGTGGTTCCATGACTGGGAGAAAACTTCACCAGGTTAGACTCTCAAATTGGATGACTAAACACTTTGAGATGACTTTGTCTTCCTTTCTATCTTTATGGGGATGAACTATTTTTGATTGTACATCTTCAGAGCTCTAAGACATGCAAAGTATGGTTTGTCTATTATTGATCTATTTACCTTTTATGCTATATTAATGCAGAAAATCAGTTCATCCTACAACAGTTCACAGACTGTATTTAGGGATTCTAAGGTTATGCTGTGAGGTCTGATCATCCAACTCTTCTTTTTTTTTGCTCCAGGTGTTTTGAAGTGCAAAAAAGACAGGACCCTTCCTAATGGCCAACTGTGTCCTGTATGCTCCTCTCCCAGACACCTCCATGGACAAGAGCTCCAGGCTGTGGAGGGTCTGGTCTGCAGAAGTCCTGTTATCAGCTCCACTCATAGAACGACCCCACCACAGGACACAGAGAGTGAGGTTCTGACCACAGAGGACTTCAAGGAACCAATTGGCAACATATCTTTGGGCCTTTCTGATGAACATGGAAATGAGGTGGACCTGGAGTGTAGCATTAGCGAACCCAAAAAACTTACAGAGATCAACTGGGAGCAGGTTAACCAGCTCCAGATGGTTTCCAACATTACTTTCTCAGTAGACCTTGAGTGCCCTGTTGATAGAGATAAGTATGAGCAACTGTGGAGGCTGATCGCTTACTACAGCACCGTGCCAGCCCACTTAGAAAGGGGAGCCATTCTCAGCAAAGATCCTCACTCATCCTACACTTATAGGCAGGACTCTGTGAAGGACGCCCTGCACTACACAGGAGTTAAAGTAAATATGAGAGCGCATCCTGCTTGGTTAATGCAAGCTTCTGCAGACCTGCAGCTGAATCGGCTTCAGTCATCAGCCAAGATGGTGAAATTAATTCTGAGTACAAACCTTTCAAGGACACTGGAAACAGATCTGGTGCGGAGACAGAAGAGAACCTGGGTCATGATTGAGTCAACAAACATGACTCGTAAAGTTTTTAGTGCTATACTGGGAAGCCCAAGTGAAATTTACTGTAACATACAAAGCTCTGAACAGCCAGTTATTCAGTGGATATTACCAGACGGATCCAAACTGTTGGCACCATACAACAGTCCAGACAACAGGGTGTCTGCATCCACTGATGGAAGACTGTTGATTAAAGCTGTCAGCCACACTGATGCTGGGATTTACTACTGCGTTACCAGGGTTCTTGGAGACTTTGCTGTCCTTCCCTTCTTCCTGACAGTCCAGGAATCATCCAGCCCACCTCCAGGGGAGGACCTATCAGTGACATCTATTGAAGAATTTGCAGGGAACCATATTTCCCTCAACTGCACTTCGTCTGGCTCCCCTGATCCTGAAATTAGCTGGATTCTTCCCGGCAGCGTCATAGTTGGATTCCATGCCAACTCATCCAAAGCTTTAGTCTACTCTAACGGCACTCTACATGTCCCGCAGATTCAGGTATCAGACAGTGGTTATTACAAATGCATTTCCATAAATCAACATGGTGTGGACATACTGGCAACAAAAGTCAATGTGGCGAGGCGCAAAGGACTAATACGGCCTTTGAGGAGGTTTCCAACAAGACCTCAGTCAGCTTCAGGGGTCAGCACTCAGATTAGAGTCCCCACAGAGGATATGGAGGAGGCATCTGGGGATAATGAGGCTGCTCAGGATGGGCCTCCGCCAATGACCCGCTTAGATGCTTTTAGAAGGAGAGATCCAGGAGGTGGGGCCCAACGCAGGAGAATAATCCATTCATCCAGGAATATGCGGCAGAGACCACAGGTGCTTCGAAAACTGGCAGGATCTCATGTTGAAAACAGAACAAACACCACTGAAACCAGGAGGAGGGTTAATATGTCAAAAAGTAAAATAGACCCAGAGAAATGGGCTGATATTTTGGCCAAGATTAGGGACAGAAATACCCAGAATGCCGTGACACCGCTCCCTGTTCAAAGGGAAGTAACAGAGAAGACAACAGTCTCACAGAAAATGACTGGAGACTCAGCAAATAGCATGACTGCACACAGAAAACAGAGCCAGGAATACTTCACAGCCCGCACTCCTGTACAGCACACACAAATGAGACCCAATAAACACAAAACAAAAGACCAGCGTGGTGACTATGAGACAGCTTTGAAGAGTCAACACACAAACAGCGAGCAGGCTACAACAGAGCCACACTTGACACAGAAAGGAGACAGTGTGCAGCACACAACCCACGGAACAAAAACGGACCTACACACAAGTTCAAACAGTTCATTTTTCCTCCCACGGACCACATCTGCTCCTCCGTACGCCGTCACTGTCTGGCAGGCAAGCGTTAATTCTGCGAGTAATGTGGATGGAGTCATAACAGCTGACCTGACTGAAGCGTTGCAGAGCAGTGAGAACAGGGATAGACCAGACATAGCTGCCATCTCTAGAAATGACACGGAGCCTTCCATGAAAGGAAGTCCAAAGAAACCTTCACTTGACCCAAATGAACTGGCGACAAGCCAAGCAGAAAATGATTTTACTGAGACTGGAACGCCATCACAGTTTCAGAGTCTTACTGATCTGCAGTCTGAAGCCACACCAACTACAGCAGCTCCAACAACTCCATTTGTGACCTCCTCAACAGCAATATCTGAAAGACAGCCCTCCCCAGGGCGCCAGCAACCCAGCTCCAGGATAAGGAATGGAGGTCGGAAAAAAAGGCCATACAGAAGGAAACAAAAGGGGATTAAACTCAAAAATATTATTGCCACCACACCTATGAATTCTCCCTCAGCGATGGTTTGGACCACTGCCTCTACAGAGTTAAAAATAGAATCATTCAGCGTTTTTAGTACCACTGTTCCATTCACCAACAGCCAAGAGACGTCATCAGGAAGACTGAGTCATAAAGAAAGCACAGTCTCCTTCTCCCTACCGGCTTCTCCCTACGACAGTCATCTACCCTTGACCACAACAACCTTCAAGAGAACATCAGCTGTCCCGCTGTTGCCAACAGCCTCTCCAGGGTTGGTTCATGGAGATGCAAGGTCTCAACCAGCCACAGAAGTCTCCATAGGTGCATCTCCTCAAGATCTTTCTGAGATGTTCACCATCCTGCAGAGGTTTACAGAGAGTCCTCCTCCATCTGGTAGCATTTCCGAGCACATGGAAAAAGGGAATGTTTCAACAGACACTGAAGCTCTGCTGCATTCTGACAATTCTTTAGAGGGGTTTCACACTGTGACACAATCACCAACAGATATCAAGAACAACAGGTCAGACTTTGAAAACACGCTCGCTGACAAGGGTGAAACATTTCTTATAAAAGAAGTGGCTCCATCAACATCTTCTTCCAATGAACATCCAACCATAATGACCTCTGAATACACTTCCACTGGATTAAATGGGACATCAAGCACACTTATTCAGGATTCTTTTGAATCAGACCCAGTTACTGCAGTGCCCTCTGATGTATCTGAAAGTTTTAATCATAGTTCTGCTGAAGATAAAATAAGCATGGAGTTCAAGGCAACTCCAATTACAGATCCAACACCTCACTCTGCAACCTCATTGGCAACCGAGTCCGTTACACTTTCCAGAATTGCACTAGATGTCACAAAACTCAAAATATCCTCCACAGGAGCTGAAATGAACCCTACACCAATGTCCAGCACCCAGTATCCCCAGATCATAGCCAATCAAACGAAGCTCTTCAGCAATACATATGAAACAACCTTGTCCCCTAACCAAAAACTAGCTGTCACACATCCAACCTTCACAGACGAAAAACAGGACAGCAGGCAGTCAGTCCAGCAGACGCCCAGCTCAATCCCAACAACGGTCCAAACTCTGTTAACAAGCACTCAGGATATATTCAGAGAGCTGCAGCTTGCTGGACGAGGATCCATGTCAAGAGGAAAGCCAAGGATAACAGAAACCAATTTCCAGACTATCACTGTGAAAGCTGAAACAGATGCTCGGCTTCCCTGCAAGGCCGAGGGCCAACCAGTGCCTTCCCTGCTATGGACTCACCTTGCTACTGGTATGTACAATTCAAGCTCATAACTCAGCTTTGGCATACATCATTCCGTACCAAAGCTGTTATGGAAAATAAGAGGAGAATAATGAAATTACATGATTATATCACTGTATTTAAACAAAGATTAAGAACCCATAAATATTTAGAAGCCAATGATGTTCATATATGTCTGGAATCCTGCAGGTTACAGTTGAGTAATCTGCCAATAATAAATGGTGTAACTGTCTAAATTAGATTAACACAGCTTACACAGATGTTTGACTGGAAACTGTTATGCTTACATTATTGCAAATATTTGAATGTCTGCCAAATTTCCAAGGAAGATATATACTGTCTTTGAATGCATTTCATCATCACTGAAGGCAGGTTTTCCATGTGTTCATGCTATTACACTTCCACGCTCAAGACAATTTCACTCCTTCCCACTTACTGACTATTAGCAAGCAGCCCCTTGAATGTGCTAGGTACCATTCAAAAACTTTTTTTAACCTTTCTTCAACCTTGTATGTTGAAACATGATGCTGAGGCTTCCTCAGTAAGTGTCAGTGTGTGATAAAATGGGAGTGAGATGTGCATACCATGATCTGAACATGCTGTTGTACTTGGATGACTTCCAAGATCACTTAAGATGAGAGTCATGCATGTTTTTTACACTGTGTCATTAACTGTGGTGCTTTTAAACTACAAATATGCACTAATTGGTCACTTTGTTCAATACACTTTGTTAGTACCATGTTGGATCAATTTTTCCTTGGCAGAGATTCAAAAAAGCGTTGAACACATTCCTCAGTGATCTAGGCCCATGTTGACATGATAACATCACTGTTGCCTCTGATTTCTTGGCTGCACATCTATAATGCACCTTTCCCATTCCACCTCCCCTTCCACCCATAGTTTGTATAAAGAAGACTGGACAAACCCTGTCTGAAACCACCCACAGTTTTTTTAAGTGATTTTGAAGTTTCTTTTTCATTCATATTGAAAAGATGTGGTAATTGTGAAAGTTGCAAAAACTGCCATCCATAGCATGACTACTAGGGGTTCAAAACTTTGCTAAGTAATTGCAGCAGCTACCCTTACCCCAGGCTGTTACTTGGAGTAACAGGAGAACCATTGACTTGATGGCCTGTAGTTCGTCAAGCACCATCCCTGGCAGCAATCTGAGCTCCTTGCTCCTCTGACCTAACCACCTTCCAGGATGACCTGGGCCAAATATCTGCCAAATTTCCAAGGAAGATCCATAACCAAAGGTTTATAGAGTTGCCCAAACCTATGTATGGGTTTCATAAAAATGCTGACTCTGTCATCCAGGAGGGGCTCAGAGTAGAATTTGTAAACCATGTGAGGAAAAAGTGTAATATTTGTGTGTTTCTTTTGGTGCAGGGACAAGTCTTTCCCGAAACAACAGAGTCCAGAGGTTTGAGGTGGACCAAAAGGGGACATTAATCATCAGGAACACACGGATAACGGACAGGGGGCAGTACCTGTGCACCGTTCAGAGCCAATATGGCATAGACAAGAGGGTGGTTAACCTTGTCGTCCAGTCTCCTGGTCCACTTGCCCTCCATCCTCAGTACAGAAACATCACTGTGCACCTTGGTAGCAAAGTTGATTTAGAGTGCAAAGTGGAAGGGCATCCTGAACCTCGGGTGACATGGGTCCTTCCTAGCAACATCCACGCAGCAGCAGCTTCAGCTGGGACACCTTCTCAGCAACGTGTAGCTGTTGATAGTCATGGGATTCTTCGCATTAGCCAGGCCAACTACTCAGACAGTGGGATTTACATTTGCAGTAGCAGCAGTGCAGCTGGAACGGACAGCGTCATTGTACGTCTTTATGTCTTAGCACTGCCACCAATGATTCAGCAGACACAACGAGAGAACCTGGTTCTCTTAGAGGGCAGCTCTGTACACATCAACTGCACTGCTGTCGGTGCTCCTAAACCTGTCATCCGCTGGATCACACCTGAAGGAACACAGCTCACTGCTTCCCAAGTGGTAGCTGGCCGGAACCTCATAGTCTTCCCCAACGGAACCCTTTACATACGAGAACTGGTCCCTGGAAATTCAGGGAGGTATGAGTGTTCGGCCAGTAATACAGTGTCATCCAGCAGGAGAACTGTGATCTTAAGTGTAAAGAAGAACCTGTTCTCTGCCAAGGCCAGAATTACATCCACATCTTCCCAGAAAACAGACGTGATCTACGGAAGCAAGCTGCTCCTCAACTGCATAGCAAGAGGAGAGCCAGAGCCCCGAATTATCTGGAGGACACCCTCTAAGAAGTTGGTGGATGCTCAGTACAGGTAAGATAAATCCTTGTCTCATCAATCATTTATACTAAAGTTTGCCTGAACTTTCCCCCCCCCCCCCTCCGCAGTTTTGATCCCAGGATTAAGGTGTTCTTCAATGGAACAATAAGCATTCATTCTGTAACTGACAAGGACAGCGGAGACTATCTGTGTTTGGCACGAAACAAGATGGGGGATGACTACGTACAGCTGCGAGTCAATGTGCTCACTAGACCGGCCAAGATTGAACAGAAGCAGCAGCGATCCAGTCAGGAGGTGGTGCATGGTGAAGACCTGAAGGTGGACTGCGTGGCCTCAGGGCTCCCCAACCCCAAGATCAGCTGGGTGCTGCCAGATGGTACCATGGTGAACCTGGTCAAACAGAGAGATTGGGGCGGTGGAGGACGCAGTCGCAGGTATGAACTGCTAAGAACCTGTGACTTCTAAAAGTTCTGTTGTGTAGTGTGTAATCCTGAAATCAGTATGACAGCATCAATGTGCAGTGTTGGTCAAAATCTAATGCAGCTCACCTCTGAAGGTTTCTGACAATCCAGTAAAAATGGCCGTTATGAAAGGTCAACATCTCAACAGTCAAATTCAATCAAACATTTAAGACCACAGAATAATTTACCAAAACTCAGCAGCTGTGCCTATCCATCCATGTATATGGTCTTATAAGTTCAGGTTTGATGCAAACATTACTGGCATGTTCATTCCAAAATATATACAGCTAATATAGCAAGTAGCTACCAACTTATTTGAAACTGTGGCTGTTGTCATCTCTTGTCCAAAAATCCTTGATCAGTGGCACCCACGTGAGCATTTCATCCTTGCCACTTGGTACTTGATGGTTACAGTTGGATCCAGAACTGTTTGGACAAAGTATTTCATGATTGTTGCCCTTAAACACCACCACGATAGATTTGAATTTGAATTTGTAATTATAGCCAGTGATTTTTTGTTTCACTTCTTGTGTCTGTTTAGCTTGCATGTGTATGTTTGGAGACATTTGATGGTTGACAGAGTCTTGTCAGATTGTGTTTGACCCTTGTTTTACACATAGTGCAAACACTGCAATGACTTCCCAAATACAAGATAACAAACCGTATAGTTTGAACGGTACCTCAGTCTGGCCTCGTTGAAAATCATGAGGTCTTAATCCACCCTGAGGGCAGCTTTTAGCTGTCTTCTGCTGGGGATTCTTCAGCTTGGTGTTGGAGAGCCTCTTTGAAATGTCTCCAAGAGATTCACACAAATAAATGGAGTTCTGACAAAGTTATCTTTGATCAAGGATCTTTTTATCAGCAATTTTAAACTCAAGTAGTGTGAAGTTGGCCTAAGACTTAGGCCCTAAGTCTTTTCTTTAGATCAAGCCAGAGTTTGTAATTTTTCAAAAATGAGGTTTGACTCAGACTGTTTGAGATAAAATTTAGAGAGTTAAGAGACACCAAAGCTGAGTCCATGTGGTTCTGGAACAGCTCTTTGTTAGTTTGGGTACAGCTGCCATGGACAGCTGTTCGAGGCCAAGTTTCCCTGGATGGAAAGGGTTTTTAAACCCAGCATGGAATTTTAGTTTGTAATGACAATAAATTCATGAGAAAGATGAGTGAACATTTCAGAACTTGCTGAGAATGCTGGTGTTTGTGGTGGAGAGCAGCCCAGCTCTCAGTGAAACTGCTGTGAGCAAACATTTCTGCTGCCGTTACTCCAATCACTAATGTTTATGAGGGCAGTTCTCCATTCAGAACTTCACAGGAAACACTCCAACTGATCTGTTCTAAAATGATCTCCAGCAGTTTCTGGTTTTGTGCCAAACAACATTTCTTGAAAAAATAACTGAAATTAATCATTCTTTCTTAAAATGAAATGTCATTTAAATGCATGCTACAAAAGGCTCTCTGCCACTGACTGCTTGAAATAAAACTGCCCTCGTTTACTGGAAGTTTGTGCTGCCATGGGAACACACAACCTTAGCATTTAATCCTCTGCTCCACCACAAAAAATTTCTTAACTTTTACTGTGTGCTGCCACACACATTCACTTGAGGCTGCTTCTATGAATAATGAACAATAAATAAATAAGAAAATAAAACTAAGAACAATAAACAGCATAAAATTATACTTTCTCACAACTTTATTGAGCACAGCGATTAAATGTTTACAGTACAGGAAGAAAAAATAAGTAAAAGTAGCACTTAACAGTAAGTTGAGCCTTTTTTTCACAGTAATGACTTTACACAAGCACTTTCAGGATCTCTGGACCAGACTTAAAGTACTTTTAGAAGGAATTCTGGACAATTCCTCTTTCCAGAGCTGCTTCAACTCAGACACTTTTGGAAGATGTGGACTTCTTTCTTGCAGTCATTCCATAGCATCACTATGAGGTTGAGGTCTGGGTTCTGCCTGGACCACTTTAAGAGGTAGATTTTATTTACATTCTTGGGGTCATTAAGCAGGAGAAATTTTTGGTAAATTTGGGATTTCATGTTCTCCTACATAGTGGCAAGTGGTCCAGGCCTTGAAGCAATGAAGAAAACTCAAATCATGATGCTTCCTCTGCCATGCTTCACCTAAGCTGTGTCCTATTTCACAGTACATAGTCTTCCGAAACAATCCCACTTTTGTATCATATGTCCCTTTATTTCTGCTTATTTAAGTTTGTGTCATGGGGCAGTAACTGAAGCAGTGGAGGGCTGGACTTAGCTCTCCCCAGCCCACTCCTCCTGGTCCTCCAGAATGACAGCCAGACATTTCCTGAGCAGCCAAGAGATATATCTCCAGTCTGTTTTGGGTTTCCTCAGGGATTTCTCTGTGTTGGATATGTCTGAAACACCTACACAGGGAAGTAGGCATCCTAACCACATATCTGAACCACCTCAGCTTGCTCTTCCTGATCTGGAGGAGCAGCACCTCTAAACCTGGATATCTGAGTCTCTCACCCCATGTTTCAGTCCAGTCACTTTGTGAAGTTATTGATCTCATTCTTTCAGTCACTATCCACAATTTGTGGCCTGAGGTGATGGTTAAAACACTGCTTAACTGGTGACTAGAGAGTCTTTCCTTTTGGTCTTCACCACAGACTGGTACACAGTTCACATTACTGCAGATCCCACAGAAATCCATCTGTCCATCTTCCGCTCTATTCTTTCTCCCCAAGATACTTAAGCTCCTCCATTTGAGGAAGAACCTCACTCCAGCCCAGAAGAAAGTGTTCTAGCATCTTCTGACTGAGAACCAATTGAGTGTTAATTGTCAGCTCTGGTGCTTCACACCTGGCTGCAAACAACTCCGGTGAAAACTGAAAATCCTAGCCTGATGGTGGCAGCAGGACCTTATCATTCATCCATATTGTGGACTGCCAAGGTGCTCTTTGACAAACTTCAGACAAGCAGGGATGCTTTTTTCAGAGCAGCAGCTTCTTCTGTGTTGTTCTGCGGTGGTCATCCTGCCTGTTCGATGGGTTACATATAGGACAGAGACATTTGTCAGTTCCAGATACATCTTCAAACCCTTAGCTGTTGCTCATGGGTTCTTCTTTACTTCGCTGAGGAATCTGTGTTGTTTTGTCTTGGCTAGATAGCCCTCTAGGAAACGAGGGCACAGTACTAAACTATCTCCATATCTAGAACTTTGTCTACCTGTAGACCGATGGATGTCTTAACACTTTGAAATGTATCTCTTCCCATCCTTTTACAGATCAGGTGCACTTGATAGTGTGCCTTCAGAAATCTTCTTATGCAAGGCATGGTTATCTCAGCAGATTCTTCATATAAGCAGCAAGCTTCGGATGTTTGAGTGTCTTTTATAAACCAAGTAACATATTTCATTCAGAAGTGTGAACGTTCACTGTGTTTTGTAGTTGCTGTAGTATGTGGTGCGAACTGTTCTTAACTCTGTACTTACTAATTCAATTATTAAAATGTGATAATAACAATCCCTATTTTTCACTTCCAGGTATGTTGTGTTTGATAATGGGACACTTTACTTCAACGATGTGGGCATACCAGAAGAAGGTGACTACACTTGCTATGCGGAGAACCAGCTTGGCAAAGACGAGATGAAGGTCAGCATCAGGGTGAAGGTCACGACTTCGCCACCACAAATCCAAGAGAAAGACCAAAAGCCTGTCAGGGTTTTCTATGGTGAAACAGTTACGCTTCAATGCAAAGCCAAGGGAGAACCAGTACCTGTCATCACCTGGATGTCCCCAATGAAGAGAGTGATTATTTCAACATTAGACAAGTATCAGATCCTAGATGATGGAACTTTGATTGTGCAAAAGGTGCAACGCTATGATGGTGGTAACTATACCTGTGTAGCAAGGAACAGTGCTGGACAAGACTATAAAGTTACCGGCCTGGAGGTCCTGGTAACACCTCCAGTCATCAATGGTGTAAGAGGAGCTGCCAATGTCATCCAAGTGACTGCAGTCGAAGATCAGGACAAATGGGTGGACTGTGTGGCAAAGGGAATCCCTACACCTCGCATCATGTGGATTCTGCCACGAAATGTGATCCTTCCTGCACCATACAACAGCAACAGACTAACAGTTCATCTCAATGGCACACTGGAGCTCCGATCACCCAAGAAGACAGACTCAGGACAACTGGTTTGCATCGCTCGTAATGAAGGAGGTGACGTCCGGCTATTGGTTAACTTGAATGTGAAGGAAGCTATTGAAAGGCCCAAAACAACAAGTTCCAACACAGATAGCTTGTCACTAACACTGGGAGATGCCATAACTCTGAATTGCTCCTTTGAGGGTTTGCGACTACCTCATCTTACTTGGATTTTACCCAATGGTACCCCTTTGCACAGTGGTGCTCGGCTTTCTAAGTTTTTCCACCGGCTTGATGGCTCTTTGGTCATCAGCAACCCATCTGTTGCTGAGGTTGGTGTGTATCGCTGTCTGGGACGTCACTCTGGAGGAGTCATGGAGCGTAAAGTCACACTGTCCTCAGGGAGAAAGCCAGAGATCAAGAACAGATACATGTCTCTTGTTAGCATTATGAATGGTGAAACTCTTCTGCTTCATTGTCAGACCACTGGTGAACCTCTCAGACTAGCATGGACCTTACCCAGCGGGGTTGTCCTCAACAGGCCACAGAGAGCCGGACGCTATGCTATTCTGCCCAACGGGACTCTTGCCATCCAACATGTATCAGTCCATGATCGAGGGGCTTATGTTTGCAGAGCTGCTAACGAGTATGGCAGCTCTCTGCTGTCCGTGTCCGTAATTGTGATTGCACAGCCACCACAAATAACCAGCGGCCCTCCATCTGTGACTTATACAAAACGTGGAGTTGCTGTTCAGTTGAACTGCTTAGCAACTGGGAACCCTAATGTAGAAGTGGCATGGGAAACACCTGATAAAATGCGCTTGGCTGTGACTGCGCAGCCACGGCTCTTTGGAAACAAGTATCTTCATCCTCAAGGCTCCCTCATCATTCAGAATCCAACTCAGAGAGACGCTGGCGTTTACCGATGCACTGCTAGGAATGCAGTTGGCATTGACTCTAAAGCTACGTTTCTTAATGTTTTCTGAAGAACTTTGCTGTTTTCTACACTTTACTGCCGTACTGACTGCCCACACAACTACCCAAGTAAAAACAATGTTTGTGTTTTAAAAACATGGTAAAAACTACTGTCACAATGATGAAATAATGAGCTGATTGTATCCTACAGAGGTGCTTTGAGCACATGTTGATTTAAATGGATTTAAGGATATATTTTGTGGATTCTAAGGGATTCAGTTCTAACATTTTCTATGCAATAAACATCTCAAATATTACAATGAAGCTCATCAGTACCTGATACTAGTTGAGTAACACATGCACAGGGGTTATGATCATAGGAAATTTTATCTATTAAACATAAACAGTGGTCCCAAACATGGTTAAAAATAGGACTTCAAGTCAAAAATTAACACTGTAAACTTCAGCTCATTAAAAATGCAAGATCTGACATGAACAATGTCTCAGCATGTGTGTGTAATGACATGTGTCCAGTCTAAGAAGTAAGTTTTTATGTGTCTGAGGGTATTTTGATAAAATCACTGTTTACAGAGTTTAGTTTGCATATCATTATAACAAGCCACAAGGATGCATGATATACAGCTGACTAGTAGCCCTGCTAGCAGCACACAGGTGGAGAGTGATCAGGTTAGTCAACTGAGAAGGGTCCTGGAATTGGTTGAGGTGAAAGTTGCTTGATTCGACAACATAGCTCCTGTAAGAGCTGGAAGTCGATGTGTTGGAGGCAGTCCGAGTAGTGTCCTCCAGTTACTTCAAACGAGGGCAAAGATAGTTGCTACGGGGTGCTTGGCTACACTTCACCTCTGAAGTCTTCCTGGTCAACCCAGAACCAGTCCTAACCAACTATTTGTGCAGTTAACAGCACAACAAACTATAGTGTCTTTAAAATAAGAATAATTATCTTCTTTTAGGTCTTTCTTCACAGCTTACTGAAGGAAAGCAACTAAAATGACAGATAACTATCACTAAACACTATCAGTCAAGTAACCATGCCCCTAATTAAAGATACATTTGTGGTTTTATGTAATCTTCCAAACTACAGATGCCTCCATATTCCTATTACAGCAAAAAAGAACTTCAGTCAGGTTATTGAGGGATGGAGCCTTCTGACAGGACAATAAATAACCACAGAGGATGTTTTTTGAGATGCATAGCTTTGCTCCATCTATTGCAAGATTTAAAACAATTAAGTTTCATGAAACAAATGTCTAAGATGTATCAATCTACATTAAAATGTTGAAAGTTGATTAAGTGAAGTGACTGTGAGTTTTGATAGGCTAACAAGCATGGTTGTTTGAAGCTCCAGGTACATTCACGAGTGTCGTCTGAGTCTGTCACGGCTCATAGAGCAAGTTTACTGCTGCATCGATGGCGCTCATTTCACAAACTGCAAACATCTACCATTCAATCATGCAGAAAAACTGAGGAGACGTCATTCATCTTTGTAATGCAGAAACATTATTGGGAACTAGATTGAATTTGGAAATGATACAGAATAAATGGTCTTCATAGTGGCACTGAAAACCCAAGCATTAAACCTTTTCTCAAAGTTAAAGCACTGAAACCAGAAAAACCAGCAGTAAAAGTGAGAATGGGATGGTGCAGATAGTGGGGTCATGCAGCTCCACTCTACCTTATCCTGACCCTACATGACCCTAACTATACCCTCTCTAGAGTGGTGGTCGTGTATTTCTGATCCAGAGCAGTTATTTTAGACATTCAAGTATATACAGTTGTACAAAACTTAGTACCCTCTCTTTAATCTTGTCTTTCATCCTGTAAAAATCTTCTGGCTGCACTGGGTCTTAGTAATGAGCAAATACAACCTTAGATTAACTGTTTTCACAGCACCATTATTTACTTAACAAAAAAGAAGAAAATGATGGTCAATACTAAGTACCATCATGATTTAAACCCCTGCAGAAAATACCATTTCCTTTTTTAATTTATCTGGGTCTTAAATCTTAAGTCTTCTTTACAACATTGCTTCTAGCTGAAAATCCAACACAGCATTTAAATCAGGTTCAGGTCTGGACTTTGACTAGGTCAAGGTGTTCAGGTCCTGAAGCTGCAAAAAGAACACCAGACCATCATCCCTCCACCACCATGCTTGACCACCAGTGGGCATGAGGTGTTTCTGCTGAAACCCTCTCAACTTTGTTCAGTCTCCTTGTGTGTGTATTATGGACTTTAAAATTTAACATGCTCAGTGAGGTGGTAGACTTTACACTATCTGACCTTGCATTAAATCTGCCAGGACGTCCACTCCTGTGGACTGTTTTGAATATTTTTGACTTGTAAATAATCTCTCTCTTACTGTAGAGCATTAGACTCTAAATTGTTTGGAAATGGTTTGATAAGTCTAACTAGACTGATGTGCAGCAGCAACTGCTTCTATAAGATGCTGATGATGGTCCTTTTTGGCAGTGTGTGCACAGACCGTACTCTCATGATTACTGTTTATTTTTGGCTTAATTTTTCCTAAATAAATAATGGGACAGTAAAATCAGTTATCATCATCTGTAGTTTGCTTTGATGACCTTGTACAGTTTATTCTGACAACGACAGATAATGTCAAGCTGTAAGTGTTCTGAACTTTTCATTTTAATAAATGCTGTTTAACTTAATAAGAGAATTGATTGAACGTAGTGTTGCTTAGACATTTTTTCTCTGTCTTTTATCTTCACTCCAAATTGTATCTGCCAGAGTCATGTTCCTGTCTTAAATGTGTTTTTGTTTGCTTCCTTCACCAGCATCGCTCAGTCTTCATCTGCAGAGTTCTGACAGAGATGATATGCCCTCATTTGTGAAATATTTGTCTGTGACAAACTGTGATGCATAGCAAGTTTCCAGATTTTAATAAAACAGTTTCCCCCCCAATATATGAACGAAACGTCTTTCTTCAGCCAAAGTAACAAGAGAAGAACTAAGACTTGAGCATGTTTACCTTGGTACTGTGAATGACAGGCAGGACTGGGAAAGTCACATTTATCAAAATGCTCTTTCAGAGCACAGAAAAAAAAGCTGAGACTCAGTTTTGTATTTTGGATGAAAGAATAAGGTCATTGTGCCTAAATTAGACTCAAAACTTGCAGTCATCCCTGTGAGATTTCAGCCACAGTGTCGCCTGTGGAGAAAGGAAACATGTGGAGGTTTGAGGAAATCCCCCGTTAGTTCAGCAGATTCAGCCTGAAAGAGTCCTGACTGTGTTTCTAAAATGTCATCACAACAGTCAGGCTGCCGTGGTGAAGCAGCGATGCGCTGTGCTGCCTGGTCTTCTGCTGGATGAAGTCAACATTTTCCATCCCGAACACTGATGACACCACTGTGAAGCATATTTTTTCCCAATGTGGTCGAAGAGGCCGGGCTTCCGAGCCCGATCACTCTCAGCGCTTCACTTTGCCATGTTTCTGTTTCAAGAGGCAACTTCTGGTTTTCCTGTTTGAAACCAACGAAGACGTGCAGTTCGTTGAATGACCAATCAGGGCCAGCCCCAGGAATTTGGTGGCCCTAAACATGATTTGTGGCTTCAAAAGCTCTCCAAAAGCAAGCACCAATTCACACACTGCTTACAACTGAAAGAACAGACCGGTGGACAAATGGATTATCAACAACCCTCTTACTTTATTTGTTCAGAAACTTGATGTTTCTTCAAGACAGTTACGACAGCGCTTCATCACAGTTACCTTTAAGGTCATTGTCCAAGAAGAACCTCATAGTGTTCAGACAGTAGGACATTAAAGCTGGACTGAAACATCTGAAACATGAGGAAGAGTTTTCAAAGTCTGTCCTTCAGTCTGCTGAGACCTAATCTGAGCTGCTTAGACACAAAGACGCTGCTTTTCTTTCATGAAGGAAGGCAGAAGTTTTCAACCCAAAAGACATAGTCTCCTTTAAGCACAGAGAACCTTGTTTAGGTCCATGAGGTCCATAAAAAAGGGGATTGTTTTGCTATTTTGAGTAATGATGTACAGAAATCTCCCACAAGCCTTTTTGTAGGTCGCAGCTAGGTCTTACAACAAGACAATGGCCCTAAAAAAACATCTAAATTCCTTTAAAACTTTTTGAAGGGCATCAAAAACCTGAAGTGGGCTTCTGGGAACTCAGATCTAAATGCTTTCAAGAATCTGAGCTTGGAAACTACGCAGTTTGTATGAGCTAGAAGCATTTAGCCAGGGAAAATAGGTGTTTATACTTGGCCATGGCATTTCTTTCTATAAACCAGTCAAATACCTTAAGTTATCTAAATGGAGAACTGTCTTTGGTCTCTTGGAAGCAAAGAAACCATAAACATGTTTTGGTTATGGTTCAAACACAAAAGTCATGGGATGTTTTAGCCAAAGGATTCACATCTGCCATATCTCCCCAACAGCTTCTGGTGATGGACCTAATAACAACAACTGAGTCAGCAATAAGGATCGAGAATGTAGCCAAAGGAGAAACAGAACATCTCAGGATGAAGTTAACGGCAACAGTTACCAGTGCAAAGACTCCTCCACCCAACCTGACACTCCAGGAAGGGAAGGCTATTTTGTCCTTCAGCAGAGATGAAAACATCACTAATCTACCAGCGCAGGAGAGAAGATGCACAGTAGATCTGAACATGGCAGATTACCACAACAAAGTAGCGATAATACCAAGAGACAGCACCACCTATGAGGCTCTTAAAAGGGATCAAACAAGTGGCTACAAGACAAAGATCACAGACTATTTTTACTTTACCCTTGAGGAAACCACTCCCTACATATATGGATTCTCAAAGGTAAGCATGGAAGGAGCTTCACTCAGACCCAGCAGCAGTAGCAACTCAATCACTTACAATATTGCAAAACATCTCCCCACCATCTCAACCCCTCTGGTTGGTATTACTCCATATCACATCCAGAACTCCATGGACTTGTCAATAAAATTCAGCCTCTTACATTGGCTCCAGGTGAAACCATTTACTTCACTTTTCACCTGCATACCACCATCTGAGGTGGTGGAGATCATCAAGACCATCAGGCAAAAAGAAGCATGAATGTACCATGGCTGACTTCTACATGGAGAAGGTGAAAAGCAGAGCACTGAACTTCTGCATGGGAACATCACCAAGCCACTGGTTCAGATATATGGGTTAAAACCAAATCCAAGAAGTAGAGGTTTTCTCTAGATACATCAACCCAGTGGGCAGGAACATCAAGTTTCCCAAAGAAGTTGCAGAGGACTTCCGTCTTTAGATTGTGAGGTGCATATTGAGGCGAACAGAAGTCTGAATACTGCAGAAAATCCAGAAACCTACACATACAATCCAATGCCTGCTTTTTGAGTCACATCACCCTCTGGAACACAAACTGTTTATTAGAAGTCTGCATCATCGGGCTGAGAATATTCCCACAAAGACAGAAAAAAAGGAAGGCGAGCACAATCACATCGAGACAGCACTTCAAATCTCCAGATATTCAAACTAGACCTCTGTTAAGATAGCCAAGAAATCCAGAGATAATGTCACAGAACAACAGAGAGGAGAAGAAACATCAGACTAAAACTATTGTCATCACATACATGGCAGGAGAGTCTGAGAAACTCAGAACGATGTTCTCCAAACACAACACACCCATCAGTTTCAGACCAACACCACTTTCAGACAAAAACCAAATCACATGTGTATGAACATTTACATCAGAGAAACTCCACTAACGGAGGGACCAACACAGGGGATCATCAGGACAAGATTCAGCATTCCACCTGCACCTGACAAAGGACAAAGGACTTGACACGATTTTAAGGACCATAATGTCCACCAGAAAGGACAGATATTTTGAAGGAGGATTTGAGAATTACATTGACCTGGATGACTAAGACTCTACACCAGCTTATCACAAGAAGCCGAAGAAGAAGTTTCTCCAGTGGGGAGGGGTGGGTAATCAAGGCGTATCTCCCTCCACTCGACACTTCAAACTAAGGAGAATGTCTCTGAGTGAACAGACTGTGATCTTTGACAGACTGGAGATGTTTATGTGCCACTGAACCACATTGACAAATCAAAAACAGTCTGAAGGAGCTCTGACTGTCAACACTTTGACTGCTCTGCGATCAATACATCTGAATGCCAAGGCGCTTCATGTCGGCGACAGAGAAGCTGCATCTCAAACAGCAGCACCATCAGAAGACACTCACTTGTCTCTGGAGTGGATGAGAACAAAGTCAGCATGTGGAGATTTCTGGGTAATGACAGCTCATCCGGAGTCTCGTCTCCGCTCAGCTGAGGGCCTCTGAACAGTCTTTTTGACGCTGTATTCATGACTTCATGCGCTCATAGGAATCTGTGTGATCAGCAGTCTCAGTAAATCAGCTCCTCCTTTCAGGAAGATGTGACAGATTTAATGTGGAGCAGCAGAAGTTGGAGAGCATCAGCAGAAACTCAGTTCAACTCTGATGTTGACAGAGAGCGATCAGTGTGGAGGAAAGCTGATGCCAGTTAGATGAGGTCATGCTGGATTACAACCCTCCATTAATCTAAGAGACAAAACATCTACTGTGGGTGTTGGTTTGGATCATAACTAGCGTTTGCTCCTGATCCAACTCCATGTAGCAATACCACTTCTGACCTCAAGAGGCAGTACTTCAGCCCCAGACATAAAAGAGCACCTCTAGTGAGACAAAGTGGAATTACAACATCTGCCGGACCGTCCCCACTCATTAGAAGAGTCTGGTCTAGTCCTACTCTAGTCAACACAGCAGATCTTTATGCCTCCAGCTGGTCAGAAGTGGTACTGCTACATAGACTTACTTTAAACTCAATCAGGTAAGTTCTAACAAGAGTTTTCTTTAAAACAGAAAAAAAATGGATCCCATCAAACACATTAATTTTGTTAACATTTAACCTCATTTAAAGGAGATGGAGTTATAAAGCTTCTGAAACTCAGATCAAAGCAAAACAAGTCATTTCAAGTCGCTCTTACTGACTCCAAAATCAGTAATTTTGTTAAAATTTCTGTTACATCTCTATGCAGTTGACTTTACAAGCTTTTAAATGCAGAAAAAGCTTCACTTTTTTGCAAAAGCAGAAAAATTGGAGCTGCAGACAAAGATGGAGAGTTTGATGATTCTTCTTTGATCTGGATCTGTGATGTCACAGCAACCTGAAGATCTGAACACCAGACAATGTTGTATGACTGTGTTTTCTCACCGTTCTGGAGCCTTTAGTCCCTTCAGCCTTTAAAAAATTGATTATTTTTTTCCATGTTATGTTCTCTTTAAAGTGTAAAGCACTTTAAAGGGTTTGGGAAAAGCTCTTGAAACTTAAGAAGGTGCTTTATCAGGAGCAGCCTGAGGGGAAACTGCAGCTCTGTAGCTCTGATTGTCGAGGAAACAGCTGAGAATCGAGCTTTTATGCCTTAAAGACACTTTCTATTTTTAATGTGTTCTTTTTAACACATGCATTGGTCACATTCACATTTTAAAAAGGGAATTAAGCTAAGTGGAGCTTTGGTATTCCTGTCTCACATTCAGAGATGATAAACTCGCTGTGATGGTTTCTAAATTAGACTGCATTTCACCTCCTGTTTTCTTGATTTGTTAAGCAGCTTTTGCGGTTAGCTTCCGGCCTGTGGTTCCTCTCTTCCTCTGGGAATAGCTTTTATTTTTTAGTCTCTACACAGATGCAGACAAGCGTGCGCTTCAGCTTGTGCTCATTTGTGTTTACTTGATTCAGCTGCCTCAGATAGAAAACACAGCTGGTCTGTAAATAAGTTCTGGACTACAGCAGTAGCATCAGGAACTGTAAAGTCCTCTTTTATGAGCTTGAACAAAACTTCCTCCCAGCAAGTGGCGAGGTCAACTGCTCTCAAACGTTCCCAGGGATGCATCTGTCCGTCGAACTGCAGAGGACTTACTTGTCTAATTGTGGGATTCTGGTTTGGTCCACGGCCCAGTTTTCAGCCAGCAACAGGAGACCAGCTCCACCCAGCTCCCGCTCCCACTCAGACGGCTCTGGAATAAGAGCCCCCCTCCACAGCTGAGTTATTACTCTTGCTATTCCCATTACCTCCACTCGCACAAATTATGGGCCGGAAGAATCTGGTTGTGGCTCTGATCAAATTAGCCAGACAGGTCTGAGCGTGCACCAGAGGAGTCAACGGCTACCACACATGATGAGTGGGAGTGGAGTTTCCAAGCACTTAACCCAAACCATGTGGAGGAGCCGAGGATTCGTCAACAGTTCCCCACCGTGACTGGAAGACCAGCACAGCATGACTCAACTGATAGCTGGGCCGCTTCCGGTACTACACCCTCTAGTTTTTGTTTTCCTTGTTGTGCAGAAGACTTCAGAAAAACAACTTTTACCTTTTTTTTTTAAACTGAGATTTTTTTAATATATATGGTCAATCCAAAGTACCCCCCTACCACCCACTCCCACCACCACCACGTCCAAAGGATATAAGCGTTTCAGCCAGGTGCTCATCAGCCCTGATCGTCAGCAGGTATACAGACCTCCATGAAACCCTGTCATGTTCAGGTGTTAACACAATGCCAAGAGGGAAAGACATCAGCAGTGGATTATAAAGAAGCGATTGTTGCCTCATGTTAATCTGAAAAGGTTTATAAAACTGTTTCTAAACAATCTGGAGTTTACTGATCTACAGTGAGAGAAATCGGAGTCTAGGACAGCATACTTAGAAGACTGATGATGGGTAGTTTGTTTGGAAGAGAAACTGCATCTGAACCAAAAAAAAAGACTTGTGGAACAATGTCTCATAAAGAGATGAGACCAAAGTGGAGATGTTTGGTCTTGATCTCCACTGTGTTGGTGCTGTGGGGCGAGTGTGTTCATGTGGATGATGGCCCATTGTGTGTTTCTATGGTAATAGTGCTTTACCAACCACCAGCCCACCCCTGACTCACATGACATGAGGTCCAGTGATTGACAGGGACAGGAGACGGCCCAACTGCCTGCCTCTAACTTAATTCATTCGTTACAATCCTTTCAGCTATTCAAACTTTAAACTGCTCACAACACTTGAAACTCTTACTGTTGAAAGAAGTTTGTTGATACATCGAATCGTTTTGAAAATATGAGCTTTCTTCAGAGCTTCAAATCTGGTTAGTCATTCAGATGACACAGAGAGGAAAACAGTGAGCATCCAAACACACTCTGCTTCCTGGTTACTAGGGGCAACTAGAAACCCCCCTCTCTACTCTCCTTTCTCTGTTCAAAGTTAGATTAGCGAGCAGTGCTGCTGCTGTGATTGATAACTGGACCCAGTATACCTAAATAATTCTTGTTTCACTGTGTAATGTAATGAATGTCCTGGAAATTACTTTAAAAATGGACTCCCCATCCCCTTCATCTGGCTATTTTTCCTGTCTCC
>JAOWBL010026119.1:0-31526 GCA_028564865.1 Zenarchopterus dispar
ATATATATATATATATATATATATATATATATATATATATATATATATATATATATATATATATATATAAAATAAACTGACCGAATAAGTTTAGGAGAAAAGAAAATCTACAATATATACATCCTCAAGTCTTTTTAACTGCTTTACTTTAGCGCTTGCTTATGATTGACTAAAAAATTGACATGATTTTGAGTTCCGGTTTGGTTAATTTGGGAATAAATCACTCAGCACAGACTAACCATGATGTAATGGATGTAATTAAATATGTTTCATAGGGTTTCCCTCTTCAGTCTCTCGGTTGTTTTGTCAGTTAAATGCAGAGATTCTGTGAGCATTTTTAAAAATTCAACAAAATTCAAGTTTTGATGACGATTAACAGCACATATGTTAATCTCTTTTCTTCAGAGCCCTACATTAAAAGCTGATTTGATCTGTGTTTGCATAGTATATGGTCAATATCCTCTTTCATTGTTTTCCCACACAATGGGAGTTCAAAGGTATAACTTTCTATTGAGGCTCAGCGCAGGGGTGATTACATTTTCCTGTTATGCGTAGCATGTGCTTTACATGTAGAAGAAACCGTTTCATGCGCTTTTAGGCTGCTGTAGCCTATACAATGCAAACTACAGGGGGACACTGTCAGACAATGGTGATTTCCTAGAGCCTATTTATAAAATTAGGTCAGTGGATGAAAAAGGCTTAAACTAGGTTAATCTTTGATGTTTTAGTATATTTTGTCTATGTATGCGTTTACAACTGTTTACTAGCAGATTTATTTGCTTTCCCAAAGCTACAGTGACTACAGGGAACAACACCCCGGACTTGTACAGGAAAGCTGTGGTCTAATAATGGTCTGTGACAAAAGCATGTGACCTTCAGCACGCCAAACACAGTGAATGAATGAGCCGTGGAAGGTGTCCTCCTAAATAGCTCATTGTTAAAAATGTCCTTATATTTGTCAGCTTGTGCTTCTGACCGAATGAGGAATTGGTTGGTGACGTGAGGCCCTGCAAATCTTTTTCGCAGATCAATAGAGGTCACATGAGACATTGCCTCTGTGCAGGGTTACACTTGTGTAAATATTCTGAGAAGAAGCAGTCATAGCAGAGGAAAAACTGACATGTTTATGCACCAACTAATCCCAAGTACGATATACTTAGAAGTCTTTCCTCAAGTTTAGTATTAATGTTTTAATTGGAACTGTTTTTTTTTTATTTCTGTTTGACACAAATAGAAAATACAGTGATAATATTAGCAGCAGACAGATGAAGTGGTCAGCCGATTATTGCCCTTTACTATAAACCCCACACTGAGTAAGCTCAAAACAATATGTACACAAAATAAAACCACACAATACTCAAAACAAAATAACTCTAAAGTCAGTGTTTGTGACCTTTCTTGGAACCAAGTTCAAATTTATGTTTTTATAGATATCAGTCTAACTTAAGATTCCCTTCTATTTAGGTTTAAGAGACAGACTGCTGTATTTTCTATTTATATCTGAAAGAAACTGGCATATAAATATATTTGTAGATACCAGGAAAGACCATTCAAATATTATAAAACAATAAGCCTAGAAATGCCTAAGACTTTTGTGTTGTAATGATATTTAATATTCATATATCCACATCTATGCATGTCTATAGATGAAGTTTTGCTTTTGTTTTCTCAAGACAAAAGCAAAACTCTGGATCTGCAATGCTCCTATTTCTCTCTCCGTATCTCCGTTACGCCCCATATCTTAGCCTGCAAGACATCTCTTCAAAATAATGACAAAGAAGATCTCTGCTCTGAAGAAGATGGACAACAAGCATTTTTAGTCTTTGGCAAATTATTATAACTGATGTTACAAAAATAGTCAGCAGATGATCATTTAAATGATTATTCAAAGACAAAGACATTATGTAATGCAATAATGTATAATGATTAAGTAGTGCACAACTACATCATAATAATGAGGCCAAAAATAGCTGGAAATTAGTTTTTAATAACTTGAAATCCAGCGCTACCAGAGATATGCAAATGTCCAAAATAGTATTTCTATTACACTTTTAAGCTAAAATGAATTATCAACCCATCAGGAATATAACCTGGGAAAAACACAAAAAAGTGCTTTAGCAATATTGGGCATTTCTGTTACACATGTTTAGGTTTTGTGCAGATCTAGGAGTGATGGAAACTTTTATCTATGAAGGCATAGTTGATTGCCCTCCAGCCAGAAGTTGCCAAAGTATGCTTTATCAGGACATTGAAGGCTGCAGGGCAGAGCTGGTACCAAGCACAAATAAATGAGACGGTCGTTGCGTGAAGGGTACTCAATCTAAAACCTATATTAACCTCCTAAAACCTTGCTGCTTTGGGCCCCAGTTAAGAAAATAAATATTATAGCGTAGACAAAAAAAAAAAAAAATGTGATGTCCACATTTGTGTATGTCAGGTCTTAGGAGGTTAAGTCAATATGTTGACCGTGTTACGAGTGCTTTGGCAACCCCTAAAAAAGATCTCACCAAAAGAAGTTGCTTTTACAGTTTTTCACTGCTCTTCAAATTTAGGTACATGGTGAACTATTGACAGAAGTACAATATAATATCTACTATTATGTTGATAAAAAGTTTTGTGAAATGTAAAACTAGGAATCATTTGAAACTAACAAGCATTTCAGTCCCATAAATGTTCCCTATCTCACCACTTTTCAGGATTGGACCATCAGAGAAACGATCAGTGTGATAAGATACTTCCTGTAGTTATCAAGGGAACTTAAAATAAAAGAAATCACATCTTTGGGAGCTCTTCTCTCTCTCTCTCTCTCTGTAATCCTCCTGAGCTCTTCTGGGAGTCTTCTTTATACAGAGCAAAAACTCTGTCGAAAAATCTTAACAGCAGGAAACATTAATGACAATCAACAGGAAGAATTTTAGCAAATGAAGACAATTGTTGATGTGTTCAGACAGACGTGCATAACTTTGACACCGTTCTATAATTATATTTCCCAGTAGGTCAGAGGTTATTACACCATGTGGGATATATTTTACCCTCCTGTTGGACTGCCTCAGCGATGACTCTTCTAACCTCTATACACAAAACCGACGAAAGCAGAAGTAGTCACGTGACTTTTAGAGGACGCAGTCTCATGACTGAGAAGCCACAAAAAAATGTGTTTTAACTGTTGAAATTGTCTCTGAACGGTCTTTGTGATGCAGCAAAATGTCTTGCAAGGGTAGGCTGCTGGTGTGCTTGTTGTGCAACAGTATTTAAGTGGGTGTTCATGGCAATGTCCAAACAAATAAAAGAAAGCAAGGTTTCCGAGCAGAACAAATCATTGCCGGGATGTTAAATTTTATTCTGCCCATCTGTTATCGAGGGTGGTCAGTCAGCAGGAACAGAATAACAGCTCCTCCTATAACTAGTTTGTCGAGTAAAATCAGTCTGACAGGAGTGAAACGCACCAAGTAAACGGTACCATTAAACTGTCTGGGTTGACAGTCTTGTCAATGAATTCCCTGAAAATGAGAAAAATATCAAATCTTTTCCATTCTCATATTATTTTGCTTTGTTGTTTGCGTCACAGGAAGCATATGGTTTTCCCCACCCACAAGCATCTTAAGTTAAACAATTGTTTAATACCTTGCGGCATAAAGCTTTTCCACCTTACTGACCCTTGTGCAAGACCAAAACTTTCACTAAAAACTTTTCTGAAGGCGATTTGATGAGGTGTTCTGCAATAAATAATTTGGGTGCAGTTTTACTGAGATGCATTTCTCTTTGTCACTCATTTTAAAGCGTTTAAATTGAAGTAAACATGTCCATGAGGTTTTTAAACTTCACTCCCAGAGGCAAGGTTTGAGAGCAGACAAGTGTCTCTTACAGAGACCAAGGTCTCTCATTTTACAATTGTGGCGCTTTACCAGAAAGAACTTTGAGGGCTTTTTTTTTTTTTCAGGTAGAAATGTGGAAATATAAATAACCTAGGCTTGAGAGATTATTCCAGTTTATTTTGACCTTGTGTATTTTCCATTACTACATTTATTCTCTCTTTTACTGTTGTGGAGGAACCTTGAATTTTCAGTTTTTATTTTAATTTATTTAATGTTCACAAGAGCAACGTAGATCTCTACTGTTGTTCAAGGGTAAATCAAAGCAGCTACGCTTTTAATTCTGCAAACATTACCTAATTTACTGAATTCAAATCATCATGGAGCAACACAACCTTTGCCTCAGATAAGTTACAAATCTTGTGCAACAATTAACTAATATTAATCAGTGTTGTGAGTTCACCTTGGGCAATCGTGCTACTCAGTACCTGATGTTTTTAAATTTAGTGCCAAGTCACTAGCAATCACAGAAATATAGGCCTAAGATTTTAAGATGTATGTATTTCAATTATATATAAAATTGTCATCCATTTGGATTACATAGATTTAACACAAACCAGCTAATAAACTTAATGTGGTTCATATTTGTCAGTCAAATGTAAATGAAACAATTAAGAATGAAATTTATGAAATAATACCAATAAACCCAATATGTTTTGAATGCAATGTGTTTATTATTCATACATCTAATTTGTATCAAATTCTTAAGAACCAGTGCATGTATTTAATGAAAAATAGATGTACTCATCATAAAGAGATGGGAAACTTATATGTAATTGAAATATGACTTCAGATGTGGTGGTAGTAGATCTGAAGATATGTAGTGCTATAACTTCAGATCTACTCTTTGCTGAGTAACATTTAATCTAACTAAAAGTAAATCAGTTATATATTACCATGCATGAGCAGTGTTGATCCTGGATATTGTGATATTTCATTATGACCACTGGCACTGTGATCTGCAAACCCCCACATTCACCTGAACTTTATTACAAACCATATCTATTTCAATATTTTTTTAAAAAATATTTAAATATTCATTTTTTTTAAATATGCCATGCATATTCCTTATCCATGGCATATATAAGCCCTGTTTAAAAGCTCCTTGACGAAACGTGGTCCTTTCCTTGTCCAAAATTTGTGTAAAACCTCTTGGACAAGGCTTTTACATAGTTATCACTGTAAAACTGTAAGGGTCTACGTTAGCAACGGTAACTAGGGGGCGGGGTTTGCCTCATACATCCAGTGGAGATCCCACTCACTTTCCTTTTGTTGAATAGTCTCATCAATAAATTTATGACACAGTTCCTCTGCAGCCTTTTTCCCCCTCTCTATTTTCTGACTTCTTTTTAAACCTGATAGTTAATTTGTTTTGCTTCTTTTGTTTGTTTTAGCCTATTTAGAGGGGAAATAGGGATGAAAGTTAAAGCACCACGTGATGCTCAGAACACCTTTAAGAGGATATGATTCTCTTTATCACTGTTTTTTTAAAAAAAAAAAAACAAGGCTCAATTTTATTGTTTGATCCGTTTTGCTTCTAACTCTGTTGTGCAATTAGTTGCGGACGTGAACTTGTATTTAAGATTCAAAGCCACAGCCGGAAGTATTGTCTCTGCACTTGCAACTAATGTGTGACTCAAATCACGCATCAGTTGTAAGTATTTTCCGACGTTGAACAAGACATTTAACATTCAAACACCACGAAATGTTGAATAACAAAGCTGTATGTTGCGCTGTGAACTGAGAAATAACTATAAACCTTTGAGTGACCTGGATTCTTGTAGCCTAACAATCCCACTTGAGTTCACTTCAGTCACGCTCAGGGAAGTTAAGTTTCTCGTTTTATATCTAGCAGGTGAGGGTTATTATAGGTTTGAGGTTATTATTGGTCACACTGCAGGGAGAGGCGCGTTTATGGTACACACACCCGCGCGTAGGCTCACCCTGCTCAGGACACGCAGACAGAACCAATCAGAGTTCTCCTCGCGTGGAGGTGGGAGAGGCATTACACCCCACTACAAATACTTCGTGGCACATTTTATACGCTTGGGGATTCAGACTTTCAGACTACCAGAAAGGGACTTGTAGTGGACAGTCGTTTCTTTATCTAATCACTAGTAACACGTATCAGCAGCTCAGTGTCACCAGGAAATACAGAAGGACCGTAAACGCATCTCACCGTTACTTAGTTGGAAAGTGGGGTGAAGTCGAGACCCCCGCAGAAAGTTTTGTTTATTATTGCAAGTATTATTAGTACTTTGCAACAAACAAAAGCGAATATACCAAGAGGAAATCGAGGCTGGAGGACTTATCTCACAGCTGAGCCTGCAAGAGTTTCATCAAAAGCTTGAACACCTGCAAACATGACGCGGAGATCCTGTGCCATTTATGCGGTCGGTATCGGGTGCGCCTCCCTGCTCGTCATCGGCATCTGCTTGTTTGTGGCTCAAGTTTTTCAAACGTTAATGCACAACCGTCTGAAGAAGGTAAACTCCAGTCTTCAAAAAAAAAAAAAAAAAAGACTTTGTTGAACACGTGTTTTTCTATGGCAGCTCAGCGGATGTGCTCGTGCCGGTTTCCTTTGAATGAATTGCTGTGCAGAAGATGCGCGTATTCAGAAACGTGGGGAAAACTACAATGACGGGATTGTATGATTCACAAATCCTCTACTGTTTGCAGACTGTTAGTCGTGACTTCATTCATGTCATGTTTTTAGCTCAGTGCACTTTCAGTCATTAAACTCAGCTTGCCCACATAGGAAAATTCTACCTGTTAATGTTTCATCTTAAACACCTATTGATTAATTACAAAGCTTATTACACAGTACTTGTAATTTTTTTAATGTAGATTCTATAAGAAAATAAAACAACCAATCATCTCTTGCCAGTAGCATCTAACCTACACATCATCAAAGCGTTTCAGCTCAACTTGGCACATTGTGAGAGTTAAGAAAGAAAGAAAAAAAACTTGCAAAATTTATGACTCACAAAGACTTAGTGATTCAAAACATCACTCAGCAGATGAAATTGTGCAGCATTGTGCAGCTGCAGCACAGTGCTTATGATGACTCGTGTTGTGTTGAAAATACACTTGAGTTGTGTGTGTTTCCTCCATAAAGTTTTAATGAGAAGTGGACGTGTAATGGTCGGGCTAATGGGATTTCAGTAGCCAGTACAATGCAATCAGCACTTCCTCTTCCTTGCAGTGTTAAATTACAGTACAGTTTCTTTGATATTCACTAAAAGTAGTAACTAGGAAGACCTTTTCATCACATTACAGTTTTAAAGAAATTCTTAATGCATCACTGATGAAAGGTTTTGTTTTGGTACTTGTAATTATTTCAGCTGCCAAGAACAAGTAAGGGCTGACTTGGTGTGACTGTTTTTTGTTTTGGTTTGTTTTTTTTGTATTGGCTGTTATGCTTTACACATATTAAAGCAAAACTGTGGATCCGTTATTAATATTTAACCGAGAATCTAGAGTTTTTACTTCATAACAGTAGTTGTTTCCAGTGGCCATGTAGATTTTTAAAACTTGGCTGTACAGCAGTTTTTCATTGCTATTCGTAGCTGGTAAGAAATAACCTGTTGTCTTCAGCTTCATTTATTTTAAATTCAAATATTTTTACTTGAGGATGCAAAAAACATTCAAGCACACATTCATCACAATGAATATTAAAGGCAGGGTAAGCCATCTTTCCTCATTTGTAGATGCACATGCAGTCGGAGAGAGGCTTGGTTAGTGTCAGAAACTACAGAAGGGACTTTTGACTCTTCTGTGTCTTTGGATCGACATTCGAGAGAATTATTTGGGAATTACTCCTTTCAGCTTAGAAATATCGCCAAGCTGTGTAAATTACTTTCTAAAGAGGAAGTATAGATGATTGTTTTGTGCTTTTATTTAATCTCGTTTAGATTATTTTAACAGTCTTTTTACTAGTTTAAACAAAAAAGACCTTAACCTTGTGGCTCCTAAGTTGTGGAGCGTGTTGCTTCAACTCAGTTGAATCTTTTAATAAGCAGCTTAAGACCTACCTGTTTAGACAGGCTTTTAATCAGACCTGAAGTGGTAGCATGTTGTGTTAGTTCTTTCTTGTATTTTTTAATGTTTTAAGTTTGTTTTATGGTTCCTCTGTTATATGCTTGTCTTATTCTTCTATTTGTGGCTTGTGAAGCACTTTGTGGCTTATAACCTGTGAAAAGTGCAAATAAATGAACTTTACTTTCTTACTAACGTGGTAGAGCATGATGGGGCATGTTATCTTGGGGAGCTTCCACGGAAAGGAGGGGAAAGAGAAGCTAGATTTTTTACTCTACCAAAAAGTACATTTTTTTCTTTCTTTTTTTTTTGGTCTCATGGCAGACCTAACCTAATCGACCAACAACATTGTCCACATCTCATATTATTGCACTTATACTGTATCTAAAGCTGCCCTCTAGGGCCAAAAATATTCTATAACATGTAGATATGCACTTGCAAAGCACTGATGTAGAGCAGTTGAAGAGTCATGTCTAAGTCCTAAGTAGGGATATTTTTGCAGGTTTGCACAACCCAAACTAGACTCCTTTCTAAATGGAGAGGCGTCTTTGGGGTTAACCATAGTTTGATTGATCACTCACGTAAATCGTTGCTGATTGAGTAACATTCTTGTTGCATTGGTACTGATTAACAATAAATGCTTCTCTCTCTGCCTCCATTTGAAAATCATCTCTTTTGAAAAAGACAAAACACATTTCAAAATGGCTTAACACAGTTACTATTTTATAAAAAGCTTACTTTCCACCCCCAGCAAAGAAGCCCCACAAAATTATGCTGCCACCTCCAAATCTGGGTTGGGATGATGTTATGAGACTTGTACTTCCCACTTTTTCCTCCAAACATATCAAATATCATTATGACCAAAGAGTTCAATTTTAACCTCATTAGACCGTTGGACATGTCTCCAAAGTTTTTGATTACTCTCCCTATGTGCAGCTTCAAACTATAATCTGGTACTTTTTATGGTGGTTTTGGTGCAGTGGCTGTCTCTTTACTATGTGGCCATTCAGTTCATGCCCGTACAAAAAACTGTTTCCTGCTGATAATGATGCTCTTCAAAGTTTCTGCCAGTATCATCACTAGCCCTTTCATTTCTGTTATGGGGTTCATTTTCACATTTCACTACAATGCACCCTCTTCTCTGGTTCACAGAGGCCGCCTCCTTCCTGTATCATAAGATCATTGTGTGTTCCCTATCCTGTTTATGCTTAAATATTATTGTTTGACCAGATGAACATGGGACCTTCTGGCATCTGGAAATTGTGAGTCAAGGATAAACCAGACTGCTGAAGGTCTACAGTTCTTTTCCAGATGTTTTGGTTGATCACGTCATGTAATGGCTACTGTTTGTTTGAAGGTATATCTTAAACAAGATCCGTAGGTTGATGTTATGACGCCAGTAACCCCATGAGAATCTTCCATTGCTTTATTTGTGAGAAGGAAGAAACTTGATTGATTCTTTATGGTATGATAAATGCACATTAGAAGCACCACTCAGTGAGCCTATGGTAACCATACAAATAGGTAAAACTGTGAGCTGGATGGAGGATGATAACTTGAGACTTCAAGATGGTGTGTTGATGTCCATGAGTTCGGACATGTAGTGGGTGCACAAGGCCGTGGATGGTCTTGAAAGTGAGTAGCAGAATTTTATATTCAGTGTGATGGGAAGCCAGTGAAGTTACAGCAGGATAGGAGTGCTATGATTGATGGAGGCCATTCTTGTGATATTGCAAGGAAGAGAGTTGTGGACTAGTTGAAGTGAAGTTTGTAGATGGATTTGCAAGGAAGCCCAGAGAAGAGGGAGTTAGAGTAGTCGAAACAAGAAGTAACCAGAGCATGGACCAAAACATAACATTCGTACGTGAAGGCAGAAGGCAAAAATGGTTGATATTTTGAAGGCAAAAATAAGAAGAGGAGGTGATGTTATTGATATGTGATGTATATGAGAGAGTGTCATGAAGGGTGACTCCCAGACTCTTGACATGTGGGGAAGGAAAAACACTCGTATTGCCCATTGTGATGGAAAGGGTGGCTAGAACTAATAAGTAGAACCTCAGTTTGTTCATGTTGAGTTTTTTTAAATTGTAGGAAAACCAAGATTAAATGTCCATGAGGTAGAGAGGTGAGTAAAAGGGATGAGGAGGGTTTGGTGGACACATGGGGCTGGTGCCATTGGCTTGGCAGTGGAAGCTGATGTTGAATTTACTTAAGAGATGACCAAGAGGTTGAAATAAACACTTGAAACTTGTGCTCCAAGAAGGAGCAGGCCTTCAGACAACCTGTGAGCCTTCAGACAACCTGTGAGCAGCAATGACTGACATTTCTCAGGGGTCTTCAGGTGGGAACCTCCTTTCGCCAGTGTTTGGTTTAGTTAGTCCCATGACACCTCAAGAAGGCTAAGGCTGTGGCATCCCAGAGTCACTTCCCAAATGCTAGCTCTCACCGCTCCCCACCAGCACTATAAACTCCTTTATCTAACTTAGAAAACCACCACAACATCCTCCTAGAGAAGGTAAATTGATGATGAAAAGAAGTGGACCTAGGACAGAACCCTGAGGAATGCCTGTTGTTACTGGAAAAGAGAGTCATCTGAAACTGTATAAAATCTGTATAAAATGGCCAGAAAAGTATGATTTGAGCCAGTTGAGGGATGTGTCACTTATGCTGATAGATAACAGTCTGTGTGTGATGTGTTGAAGGCTGCACTCAGATCCAGTAGCGTGAGTATGGGAAGACGTCTGGAATCAGAAGCCATAAGGAGGTCATTGATCATTTCAAGCAGGGCTGTCTCTGTGCTGTAGTGAGGATGGGTGTCAGACTGGAATTGTTCGTAGAGGTTTTTGTTTGACAGATGAGATTGAACCTGGGAAGCAACTTTCTCTTTTTGTTAGGGGTAGTATTCTGATGGGACAATGGCTGCTAAAATTATTCGAATCTGAGCCAGGTTTCTTCAATATGGAAGTCATAGATGTTGATTTAAGAAAAGGAGGGGACAATACCAGGCGTGGGGGAGGAATGGGCCTTTACTGTTATTAGAGCAATAAGGAAAGGGAGGCAGGTTTTATCAAGTACTGTGGGAATGGGTCCAAAAAGCAGGAAAAATAATTTGATTTCATGATAGAGCTGTTGGGTGTGAGAAGACTGAAAGTAAGGAAGAGAAGGGAGCAGAGAAAACTGCTGAGGATGAACTAGGGGTTGTATTGGCCACCTGTTGATGGATATACCACTTAGACGTAAAGAACAACATTAAGGAATTGCAATATGAGGTTGAATGGAGATGGGGTAGGAAGTCAGGAGGCTGAAGTAATCTGTTAACTGTGGCAAGCCGGACCCTAGGGTTTTCAATTGTCAGAGATAATGAGTCCAGAAAAATAAGCAGCCAGCGTAAAAAACTTCAGAATAAGTGCAGTTAAGAGATCATGTAGGTGTGGGTTAGAAAGTAAAAAAAAATAAAGGGGTGTGCTCTGAAAAAAAAGGGTTTGAAGAGCTTCTTGAAAATAACAAGCTCAATATCTTATGTTCAGACATGCCTTTGATTAACAAAATTTCAGTAGTACTTTCCCTGAAGGTTCACTTCACTATGATCACAGTGCAGACATGAAAATACTTGTACGCCTGAATCTTTATTCCTTAAATAAGCGTGCTTTTCTGTAATATGTATCACGTTTCTTTTTTCTAAGAGGCTTAGTATTGACTCCAGAGGTTAAGGAAATCATTCACAAGACTTTCTATTGTTTAGTCATAATGTGGCCAATAATCTGTTCTTTATGTTCATAACCAGATTCTTTATAAGCAAGCAGTCAGAAGCTGTTAATAAGTTTGTCCTGGCAGGATTTTTGTTATATATCGTGATCCAAGAGCTCTCCCAGGTTCATTTAGTGCAATCACACTGTTTCAAGTCTTCAATTTAGAGCAAATAATTTCCTCCAGAGGGAGGAACATCAAAGTCAGGGCAACAGAGACAAAACAAGGAATTTAGAAGTTTGTTATCCCTTGTTAAACAGCTATATTTACAAGTAATTACAAGTGTATGATGTTCAGCTTGCCTTTTTATTTAGCATTTTATGTTGGGTTAACCACAAGGTGTTCAACACAGCAACCAGAATACAAAATTGTAAAAAGATTAGGGGGATTTTGGTGGTGTTCAGAAGAGTAGAGGGTGTTTCAACAGAAAGATTAGGGGGATTTTGGTGGTCTTCAGTAGTGTAGGGATGGGGAAAAGTACAGTTGTTTCCTTAATTTAGTGATAAGGATACCCCTGCCTATCGCCAGCAATGGGCTGGGATTGGCTCCAGCAGATCCCCGTGACCCAGAAATGGATTCAGTGGGTACAGAAAATGGATGGATGGATAGTGATAAGGATATGTTTACCAAGTCTTGCATAAATATGTCTTTTCCCTGTTAAATCTTCTGTATGACGTAAAATATTCAGTGTGTGTATGTATGTATGTATGTATGTATGTATGTATGTATGTATGTATGTATGTATGTATGTATGTATGTATATATGTATGTATGTATGTATGTATGTATGTATGTATGTATGTATGTATGTATATATATATGTATATATAGTGGCTTCAGTGACCCTGCAATGGAACAAAATCCTACTTACTGTAGGTACTGAAGGTTTTGCAAATGTGTGCACTAATTTACACCTTTTAAAAGTTTTTCTGAACCTGTTCATGCAGACAGGCATGACTTTCTTTTTGCTTTTTCTTTATAAAATATTGAACCTATCAAGTAGGTATTTCAAGAGAAAGAGTAAGTCAGATTTGGTAAAATATAAAAATATATGTGGGTGTGGCACAGTTGCTTAGAACTCACATTCCTTAATGCAGCAATTTATCTCCCAGCCTGACAGTAATATATATGTCAGCTGTATCAAGTTACCCACTACACACCAGTGCCAGTATGATGGGTCTCATGGATACTCTCATAAACCAGGCAATAGGCTCTCCTTGTATGCTAAGCCTCTTTCTTATGCCTCTGTTTATTTGGGAAACAGGGTTGGCAGCGTCTCAAAGCCCATATGAGGCAATCAGGGTCAGTATGTAATGACCCTCCGATGAGTTAAGAGAAAAAAAAAACTTGAACGCTGCAAGTTTACATGGCTCATAGGCATAATTTCCACTGGGGGCATGGGGTCAATTTGTCCTTCTATTTAAATAATACAGAATCTGGGACAGCTGTTTCTCAAATATTTTAGAATCATACTTTCTGGTGGAAAATATTAATATGGCCAGCTTAATTATTTGGTTGATTGTGTGTCACCATAGTCCCAATGTTTGTAGAAGTGTATTAAATGATGTCACTTTTTTTCCTCGACCAGAGGACCCTAACTACCAGTCCTGTGTCCCCAACCCCCTCAATTTTTCAAACCAAAGTCACACTCATGCATGGATTACAAGACACAAAGCAAAGCAGCTCGAATTTCCTCACAGAGGGGTTTCAGTTGGAGCTGAACAGCTGGTCCGAGAGTGGTTAGGGCAACATTATCTCAGCTGCTGAATGCCCACTTAGTCCATGAAGAAGAAAAAGCTGAAGGCTGATGTGAATATGATCTGAGACTAACGTGAATATAAGTTTAATCGGGATGCTGTCACCATGACACGCGTGGACTTGAATGACATTCTTAACTTATCTTATCTGAGGATGACAGACTGGTCCCTACTTATAAATCCCTGGAAAAATCTAGCCTGATTTATGCTTCTCCATAGCAACGATGCATGTAGGGTATACACAGCCCCTGCATTGGGCTATGCAGAAGTCTGTGGAGGGGGGTTGCGTCGATTGAAAGCCTCTGCATCAATGGAGAAGCATAAATTGTGGGAAATTTGAAAAATAAATCAACAAATCTACCAATCATGCTTCTTCTGGATGCATAGTCAAAAAAAATTTTGGGAAGTGCATGAGTGGGAGAGCCTAACGGAGGGGGTTTGTGTCGATGGAGAGGCTCTATGTCACAACAGCATCAATTCAATGGGGAAGTGTAAATTAGACTTTAATGCATGGTTTATTCTTCGATGATGAACCAATGTAGTATGTCCACAGTAGGGGGAAATGTCCCTGTAGCCTGATGTGCACCTTATCAGAAATGTTACTACACATTGGGTTGATTTGGATCACTCAGCTCTGATTTTCATAACATAGGCTTAAATTCAAGTGTATCAGACTTTTTTCATCCTGAGTCAGCACTACAGTTATCTTCAAAGGGTTGGTTATGCTTCTGTGTCTCAACCAGTGGTGTTGTCAGGTTTTTCTCCAGTACCTGAACTCGGTCTTCAGTTGTGTTTTTTCAAAAAGTTAAAGTTAAGAGCCTGTTTTTGGTCAGGTCAAACTTGCACATATACATTCAGTAAAAATGGATTAAAAAGAGAAACTCTTGGATGCTTGGGATTTCTTCAGCCACAACAAAGCCCTTTTCACTACAGCATTACGGTTCGCTTTTGCAAACACATTTGGCTGAGAATTCAGGCTGCTTTTTTTTAAAGTTCTAAGTTTTGTAAGGCTCGCTTACTTAGCTCCTTATTTGGTGTCAGATTTAAAACTGTATTCTCTGGGCACTTCCACGGTCCCATACCAAAGAAAACATACTTGCTTCCAGTTCTCCTTAAACTGTCTTCAACTCTTTAAAAGTTTTTCTTTACTTTGACATTTTCTTTCCAAATCCATTACTCAGCCACAAAACCAATAGCCCACTTTGAGATACACAGTGGGTAGACGCCGTCATGGGAAAGGTATCAAAATAATACAGGATTGTGTAGTCATGGTTCTCTTGCAGAGTGATAAAAAGAAGTGGTGTGTTAGATTTAGCTATAGACCATGAGTTTGATACATATCTCATTTGCTCCGTTGCTATGTCTGAGGAAGTAAACCAAAGGAAGCTCAGCAACAACAAGGAACAAGCATAAATGTCAACTACGATGTAGGTTACGACCATAGCCGCCACATAGAACCATCAATCTCGCTAAAATCGCTCTCTTTTCTCTATCGCTTCTCAAATAAACACATTCAACTCATTCCGTACTTCTCCTGTATTTTCAAACTGTGAATTTGATTGGGTTTTGAAATAAATCCTTATTTGTATTGCATCAAGAGTTGTGTTGATGTGAGGCTGACTTTGAATCCAGTCATCAAGTGAAATCCAAAAGTTCCCTCTTCTGATCAATCCTATAAGTTGAAACGCTTCATACCAAGCCAAAAAATTTGAACCGCCCTCTGACATTTAAGGAAAATCTTAACCTTTAAAGTCAACTGCCTGGCCTCATGTTCCATTCCTCAAAGTAATTCTGGTAACACAGCTAAAAACAAGAAAAAAAACAGATCTTTATCTTTGAATTTATGTAACTTTTGTTGAAAGGTTTCCAATAATCGGGCTGACAGCCCCTAAGGGCGCTCCAGCAAGCTGATAGTAAAACTAAATGCTGTTTATATGATTTTGATGGCTCCGGTACCAGCAGGGTTGCATTACATTTCAGTCCTTTAGCTGTGTTATGTGTTTTTGCCACAACAAAGGCAAGAACTTGGAGTATATAAAACTTGTGGACAATGACAGGGAGGATTTCATGAACAGCCTCTCGCCACTCTCGCTGTTGCTCAGATTTGTGTTTGTGAACATCTCCACATCAAAGTGCTAGCTTAATGTGCATGTGTGTATTCAGATGCCACATGTGTGTTTTCATATGGGGAGTGGTGTGTGAGTAGCAGTGCGAAGTGAAGAGTTGAGAAGGTTTTCTTGTTCCTGTTTTTCATGTGCTGCATGTGGCATGCTGAGAGGGCTACCACACTGATTGTTTAGAGCATGAAAGAAAGAGACAGAAAGAGCGTGCTTTCTCTTCTTCAATTTAAGGTGACAGATTTATTGTCCTTGGTTACACAGTTCAACAGAACACAAGTGAAGAGGACCCCAAAAGAGGAGAAAGGGGGTGGTTCTACCCCCCTGAAATAACACCACTTTGGTGTGTTCAGCTCCTCTGGGAATATTTCATCCTAAAACGTTAACTATCTGACAATTATGACAGAAATTTAGCCCATGTGAATTTTTCTATGATTATGAATCTTCTAGCTCCTCTTTTTTTCTTATTTATACAAAAGATTTCTGCTTCAAACCTGGACAACTTTTCCATCGACTGACTTTTAGTATGAAAGTTTTCACACCTAAATTGAGCTGTGTATCAAATTGGATCGTTGCCAGCACCATACTGCACCTCCGAGGCCTCATGAAGCTCACTCCTAAGGAATGTGGCTCAGATCATTAAGGCCGGATTCCTGCAAAAACAGTCGGCGTCCAGCTCTCCGCGTCACATGGTATGTCAGAGGCGCTCTCTGAGCCCATGTTGTCATGGGCAACTGCTGACAATGGAGTAAGAAGGGTCTCCCCCTCATGCCAGCGCTCTCACTGGCGCCCTGACAACAACCCTCCGAGGATGTTTTTGTTCGCAGGGTTGTTTTCAGTTGGAACACCCTGTGGAAATTTTAAATTGAAGACATATGTTTGCTTGTGCAAAAATGTGCACTTTCATCAGGAATTGCAATAGCCACTGGAAGCCCCTATAAAAATCACTTGACTATTATGCATTATCTATAATTAATTATTTTGTCATTAACAAGTTTAAGAAACTCCTTGTGTCACCAAAGCAGCTCTGACAAGCTGGGGGCTGGACAGAGAAGATTTGAGGGCATCTTGAAGCGTCTGGTACCGGGACATTAGCACGACATCCTTTGGACCGTGTCGGCTAAATGGTTGAGTCTTTGTTGCCTGAGTTTCCTTCCCATGGATCCCATCAGATTACCGTGTGGGGAGATTACATGACGAATGAACACATCAGACTCTTTGTTGTGTTTCTTTGAACTCCTTTAAGTAGTTTTTGCGGGCCCCACTGATATCCTGCTGGGTCAGACTGCTGCTGTAGGAGACTGCGGTTGCCATATGGGGAAGGTGGAGGGTGGGGTATGGAGGACGGGACTGTTCTGCAAAAAAAATGGTATGTTGGTGGCAAAGACGGTAACAGCCATTTAAATGCCAGGATACAATTCTTGCAAGTGCAGCATTGCGTTTTCAATACAATACCACGTCCCTAAGCATGCACAAAGTACTACTCCGCAAGAAAAGCACTCAAGACACAAGAAAAAGGCAGGTCGGGTAGCAGATCAGGCACAATTTTTACTTTCTGATCTTTGCTGGAGGAGTCATGGTGAAGCTATGTTCAAGCAGTTTGGATTAAAAATGTCCTATACTGCATGTCAGTGTACACATGTATTTTACCCACCAAAAGCATTACATGGTGTCCCCTCCAACATTTCCATATGTTTTTTTATTTATCTTTCTCAACAGGAGATTGTGTTAGTGGAGGGCAGCCGTGTGTTTGACTCATGGAAAAACCCTCCTCCTCCTGTCTTCATGGAGTTTTTCTTCTTCAATGTGACCAATGTTGATGAGGTTGTTGCTGGGGGCAGGCCAGAGGTCAACCAGATTGGACCCTACACATACAGGTAAGATTCAGTTACAAGCAGCATCAGTCTGGCTCTTCCTCCACAGCCACGCAAATGTTGGCTTTATTACATGATTAATATTTGCTTGTATGCTGTTTGTTTTACCTGAGAGCAAAGTTCAAGTGTGAAGAGACTCTCATTTGGGGACCGTTTTGATGATATGTTATGAGATGACACGTTATTTTCACAAAATCTAAAAAAAAAACATTCACAGATTTAAAAAAAAAAGAAAAATAACTTAATGTTAGCATTTATAGCTTTTGTGGGTTCGTATTTCTTTATGTCTCTAAGATTATTATTATTATTATTGTTATTATTATTATTATTAGCGCTTTTTTTGCTTGTTCAGTTTTTCTTTGTTTTGTTTTTTCTTCTGGGTGGAAAATAGAAAATAATTCTGCTGAATTTCTCTTTTTACTACTTTCTCCTGCCTTAGTGTTAAAATATGCCAACTTGTGATTTTTGCCCCTTTTTTTTCTTCTGAATGTTTTTTAGTACTTATGATTGTTTAGCACTTTAACAATGTAAATACACTAGTATTTATACTTCTTTTTTACCTGTATTCTTCTCCTTTTATATATGTTCTTTTATGAATATTAAAACCCATATAGGAAGATTATATGGGATATTTGTATCTTTGGTCAATTACATACTCTATATTCTTTAAAGAAAGAGGATATGTCATTGTATAACCTTCTTAATTGGTAGTGATTTTGATATTAATAAATAAATATTAAAGCTTGTTGCTTAAGTGCCACACAAGGCCAAAGAGCATGCAAAGATCATTAGTATCTGTCACATCTCCTGCAGGTATGTGGAAAAGATAGTACATCCTATTTTAATCCTTTGATGTTTGCATAAAAAAAAACAAAAACAACTTAATAAAATCGTCTGACCACAGCAGATCTTAATCTCAGATGAACACCAACTTGTCCCTTTTTTATTGAGCGTGTCATAATTTATTAATCAAAAATGAGGCCAAAGAGAAAAAAATAAAAATGGGGCATATTAAGTTTTCTTTTACAGTTTTATGCTAATCGTGAATAGTTGGTAAATTAATCACAGAAGATGTCCAAACTTCTATACAAGCAGAAATTTTGTATGTTGATCTGAAGCATTCAGATATTTTTTCCAATACAATGCCAAGAGGGAAAGACATAAGCAATGTTCTCGTCTTGATTATCTTGTTTCTTTTGTTTTTTTTTCCTGTGGTCTTTGCTTTATAACTTTTGTTTCTATGTTTTACTGTTGTAACTTAAGTGTTTTGTTGTTTGTATTTTTATTTAGGATTTGTGGTTTTGTTGTCGTGGTCTTTTATTAGACCGGTACTGTGATTATTGGCTTCCCTCCCTGTGTGCTTCTTCCTCCTGTTGTCTTCCCCGATTGTTATCACCTGTGTTGAGTGTATATTGTTCTTTCTACCTTTCTCCTACTACTCTGTTATGTAGTTTTTCTGTCCTCTTGTGCGCCGTGTCGTTCTTCGCCACGCTGCACGTTTGTTTTTTTACAGGCCGTAACGCAGTAAGAATGTTTGCTGAATTTCTTTTTTTCAATTATACCTTCTCCTTAGATGGTGCAAAATTATGCATGTTGATTTTCTAGCGTTTTTTTTTTCATTTCTTCAGCACTTACTTTTTTCAGTACTTATAACTGTTTAGCACTTTAATAATGAAGAGACATTAGCATTTTTGACTTCCTTTTAGTTCTCTTCCTCTTTTTTCACATATGTTCCTTTTTGAATATTAAAACCCATATAGGATGATCATGTAAGATGTTGGTATGCATGGATAATCTCATACTTTATATTCTATCATCTTTAAAGATAAGAGGTTATGCCATTGTATAACCTTCTGAATGTCTATTGATTCAGGTGTTTTATGTTAATACAATGCCAAGAAGGAAAGACATAAGCATGTGAAGCACTAGATGTCTTGATCATGGGATTTATGCTGGTCTTGGTTTTTCTATGATCTTTGCTTTATAACGTCTACCCTGTCTTTTACTGTTTTGAGTTCAGGACGAAGTTTTGAAGTTTGACTTCAGTGGTTGTGTTACTTCTTTTCTTTTGAAAGGTTTCTTGGTTTTCTTGTTCTGATCTTTGTTACACCAGTACTGTGTTTAATGGCTTCCCTCCGTGTGGGCCTCTTCCTCCTGTGGTCTTTCCTTATTATCGTGACCTGTGTCTTGCTGTTTTCACTGATTGTCTCCTGCTCTTGTGAGTGCATGTCTACCTCTGTCCCCTGCTACTCTGTGTCATGTAGTTTGCCATCCTTTTGTGCTTCAGCATGTTCCACACCTTTGTGGTGATTTTTGGCTCTCCGGTATTTCTGCAGTGGCACTTCGGGTTTAAATTAATAACTTTTCGTTCCTCATGGCTCTCTTGCATTTGGAGCCAAAGCTAGCAATTGTTGCGACACATAAGTCTAGAAAGGGTTATAGAAGTATTTCTAAAAATGTGGAGTTGATTGTTCTGAAATGAGAAGGATTTCTCACAAGAAGAAAGTGTTCACGAGACTTTCCCATCATCCCAAGAGGAGATATCCCAGCAAAGTCACTTCAAGCTTAGACCGTGACGTGTTTAGAAAAATACAGAAATACACCCAAACAGGTACATCTCAAACTATACAGGTCTCATTGATCATTTTACATTTTAAAGTTGTGACAGCAAAATTAGAAAAGTCAATAAATGCATTTTTTCTGTGGAAGTGTTGCCAGAAGGAAGCATACTCAAAAACACAAAAACAAAAACACACAGAAGCATGACTGAGGTTTACAAAACTGAATTTGAACAAACCACAAGACATGTGGAACAGATGAGACCAAAGGCGAATTGTTTTGTGCCACGATCGGGAAGTGCTGAAAAGTATGTGGAGTGTAAGAAAATGTTCTTTAATGAAACCAAAAACACTGCAAAGAGCAGGAAATCCAAATAAACAAATCTCAAGCAACACATTAAAAGCAAAGTAACCAGAACAGGAATAGAAACCGGGGCAGGACACAGTATGGACAACAGCGAGGAAGGAAAAGACAAGACAATATAGAGAGACACGCTCACAGGGATTGACCAGAGACAGGTGCAAGTGATCAGACAGGGTTGGGCAAAGAAAGTAAAACAGGTCAACACAAAGTAAGGGCAGACTTTCAAAATGAAACAAGAACTAATCAAACCCCAAACCATGACAGTACCCACCCCTTAAAGGACAGCTTCCAGATGTTCCAAACAAACAAGAGTCCAAAACAGAACAGGAAGGGTAGAAGGGCCTGGAGGGGGGACCAGGCAGACCCTGATCCCCAGATGACTTCTGGGTCTGCGAGACAGTTCAGGGGATCAGTCTCTGGGCTGGGCCGACTGGTAAGACAGTTCAGGGGGTCAGTCTCAGGTCTGGGCCTTAATGCTCAAACGTCCAAAAATCTCGATGAACTGATGTAAAGTTGTAAAGACGGATGGGCCAAAATCCCCCAAGCATGACCCGAGAGCTGAAGAAGAAGAAACAGCTGCTTCAAGTTCTTGTTGCTAAAGGTGGATCAACAATTTTTTTGAATCCTGGGGTTACTTTGTCTTCCCTGTATGATTTTTTTCTCTTTGGTTAATTTTGGTTTAAAACTTAATAAACATTGCAAAAAAAGTGATGTGTTGTTGTTCATCTGAGGTTGTAATTTCTTAATACAAGAACCACTATGACCAGATAGTTCTTATTATGTTCTTAAACAAAAAACAATAACATTAACAGAGTTAATACAAAGTTTACCACCTGGAATATGCATATACCATGCGCATAAAGCCTATTTAACAGCTTGGATTTCTTATCTTGAATGGATGGGCACAATTGTTCCATGAAGTTGTGTACTGAAATTCAAAAGCAATGACTAATTAAATTTAAGGAGCATATTATTATTTTTCTATCATTTCTTTGCTGACACTCAGTTATAACTGCAGATTTTATTCATTAAAACTCTTTTTTGTGTTTGCACAGGGAGTACAGGTATAAGGACAACGTGACCATGGGGGAAAACAACAGAATGGTGTCTGCATACAACGTGAAGAGTTTCGTGTTCCTGAGTGAGAAGTCTGTGGGTGACCCATCTGTGGATAACATCACCACGGTCAACATCCCAGTCTGGGTGAGTCCTGAACTAACTAGAGGAACTCCAAGTGGGGCAAAGTGGAGCATGTTCTCGTTTTCCTCTGCACTTTGCCAACTGTTTGCACTTTGCCAACGAAGTTCACTGCCATATCCTGTCATATTTTCCATGTCTTCTCACGGGCGCACCACTTCCTGTCTCCAGGCTGTAATGAACAAGGTGAAAAACAGTTTTTTCAAGGCCAGCGCTGCCAAGTTCTTTATGGCTGGCACGAAGAGCGAACTCTTCACTACTCGCACCGTGGACGAGTTGCTTTGGGGATATATAGATCCACTGCTGGAGCGTCTTGCCCCGACCACTCAAGATGTGGAGAAGGAGTTTGGCCTCATGTACAAGGCATGTGCTCTTCTAACCAAAAAAGAAAAAAAAAGCTGAATTGTAGTGGTTTTTATCCAAAATATGTTTTTAATCAACTCAACCATGACATCCAGAATGATCTTTTTCTCCAGAGTCGAAATTTGATTGTTTTTTTTAAACACACTTATGATTCAGTTGTTTTTATTATACTTAGAAAAACGGCAGTAATGATGGGGAATTTGTCTTCCACACTGGAGTAGAGAACTATTTGGACTATGGCCGGATCAAAACATGGAAAGGTCAAAGGTAGCGTAGATTTACACACACACACACATACAGCCTCCTTCTTCATCCATATTGATGAAACTTCATTAGGTAACCTTTAAATTGGCAAGCCTCTCAAATCTACTGCTTTATGCCAGACGGGTTATGGCCGGCTGCGTCTTTCAGTCTGTTTTTCCATTTTTGCTCTTAGCGTAGAGGACAGGAAATCCTGACACTTGGAATACTTCAATAAATGCACTTTCCTGACCATCTTATCTATTCATGTCTCTCTTTTTTCTTTGACTCTCTGGGTAAACGGTTTTTCCTCTGTGTAAACTTATTTTTTCCAAGTCTTCTTTAAGATAAAAACGTCTTTGATAATTGCAATTTTCATCCTTTTGAGATAGGCATGGCACGTTGTGCTGCAGACATCGCTTGCAGGCATTCTCAAAAGATCAAATATTCTTTTCTGTTTGTTTTGTGTTAGTCTGTGTAACACAAATCTGTAAAATCGCACACTTATTCCAAGTGCTAGCTTTGGTTGCTTTGTGGATTCATATATTTATTTGAAATATTTAACAGTCACTAGCGTAAAAGCTTGAACACAATGGTGCTTATTTATACCTTCTCTTACTGGAATATTAAAAACTAACTCACATTTGCAATAAAATGTTGTTTTGCAGCCAGCTAACTTTCTGGAACAGCAACGAAAGCAACGTCATCAATGGATCAGATGGAAGTGCTTTCCACCCCCTGCTAGAGAAGGATGAACGCATTTATGTCTTCAGTCCAGACCTGTGCAGGTACACCCGTAGACCGTATAAAAACAACAACAACAGAGCATTCAGTGACATAACCCATTGGTTCCTGGAGACCAGTTTTGAAGCCTGTTTTTCTTCATTTGGGCTCCAGCCATGTTCCTCTAAGAGTTGATGTGAACACGCCCATCGTATTTCAAAGTTAGCTTTGCTCCCAGCTCCTTCTGCCGAACCCCACAAAAATACCTGCAGAGCTGCTGTCAGACGTTTGGAGTGGGTTATACCATTTAACATGTTGACGCAATGGTGAAATAAAAAAAGGACCACTGTGTTCAGCCGACACTGGGTTTATACAAACAGGTGGTTGCTTCCCAGAACATGGTAGCAGGATGATTACAGATAAGGAAGTGATAACAACAAACTTACCTGGTGTGATTAAAAAAAAAAAAAAAAAAAACAGTTGTCATTGATGTGAAACCAAATGACTGAAACCAATATGCTTCTTTGAATCAGGCTCTAAACATGTTTATTTCTGCTGGAAACTTGGACATTTTAACATGGGAGTCAATGGAGATGAACTGTAACCTCTAGTGGCTGAATGGGGAACTGCAACAAATCTTAGTCCCACATGAGACTCAACCCAGTGGATGCTCTCGTGACTTCCAGCTTCCATATAATGTGGCTTTAAAGAGGTTATGTAATTCTTCTTAGTTTTTTGCATTACTTTTAGTGTGTTACAGAAATATTTAGTGTCTGTAATATTACAAAACCCAAAGCTGGTGTCAAATTCAAGTTTTCTCCCTCTCCTGTGTTATATATTCTAGCATTTTGTATGTAGAGTAAAAAAAAATCAAAGTCCTAGCTCAAAGTCTTGGCAGACTGAAGGCAAAGCAGACAAATGATGCAAAAGTGTGAATAATTCAGAGGCAAAAACATCCATGTGTTTGTCTAATCAAAGACAATTATAATATAAAGATGTTGAAAAGAAAATGCAACCTGGGGAAAAATATGATGGAGTCAAGAATAAGGGATGATAATTTCACATTGATTTTACGGACATAGAAAGGTAAAAATAAAATACTTAAGTAAATGCCAGTTTTTTGTGAGGTGGTAACAAGACTGTAAAGATATAAGATAAGATATTAATTTTGAACCTACTCCCTGAAAAACCAGAGAGGTATTATCCTGTATCTATGGGCTACACCTGCTTTATCCTGAGTCATGGTGCTGTTGGAGTACTATATAAGCCCAATATGATCATAATATGACCTTTCTGTGATATCACAATATGACTGTTTTTTTCATTAATATATTTGCAACACCAGTTCTGGTGAAAAGCTGGTGACTCTACTCGACAACGGGTGCACAGCTGTTGATAGGAGTTATATTTTCCAACAACTGCTGCACAGCAAACCATGAAGCAAAGTTCAAAGAGACATCTGAGGGTGAACCCTAATGTTTTCTGTGACCTCCTGACTCCTCCTCTGCTACCATCACATCTGACAACATTTGACTTGGAGTAAAAAAAGGATTTGCATGTAGATCAATGCTTCACTCAAACAATCTTAATCTTGGTGATTCTGTCGGGTTTTCACCATTTACAGGTGAAATTGTTCAAAGTATAGTATGAATACAGCGTCATAACTGCTGAATGCGGTTAGAAATACGCACAAAGTTTAATTATCAGTTAAATTCGAGAGTAGTATTCATCTGCTCCAAGTATGAGGAATTATATAAATATATCCTCACAGACAATAACGTTGCTGCTGCCAGGATTTAGAAATCCCCCTATTCTGTTGCTGAACAAATGTCCTGGACGTGACAGTTTCCCTGAGAATGGTGGATTTATGATGACTATTTCTGGTCCATGACCTGGTCCGTGGTCCGCTGGGGTGGACGCTCTCAAATGCGGTACGCCCATAATGTTCAGAGGCTTCAGATCCCACGAGTTCTTCTCATAACGTTCTTTTCTCTTGTAAAGAGTGCTGCAGGTGACCCCTGTTTACTGTGGGGGTTTCTGTGTCTATCCAGTGTGGGCTGAAGTGTCATTTCCCACGAAACTGTGTGGAAAAGTTTGTGTAAAGAAAAAGGAAGATGCTTTTTGTTTGTTTGTTTGTTAAAAACTATATTTGACAAGTAATAGTTAACTTGAAGCTTTTGACATTGTATGCAGGATCCTCCAGGATTGTAGTTTATGAATGTCTTTTACTGAGAGCTGGATAAATGTGGAGAAATGTTGCCTTTAACATACAGGCCGGCTCACGAGTCACCCCTTGAAGTGTGATTTCACTCATCTTAAGTCCTATTTGTTGCCAAACTTAAGTGTTGTTCTTCGTCCCTGATGATGGAGAGAGATTGCAAGATTAGGACAGAGGCTCTAGGCCACATCCTCCCCCTTTTGTTGAGCATGGAAAGAATCTGCTGGAGTGGACGGGTAGTACCTTTGACTCTAATTGGACATCAGCCAAAACCCTTCACCCAAATATTTACAAAACACTTTCACCTACTTCTGCAGTCTGCTGGTGTCATCGTGTCTGTGCTAATGTGACCAAAAGGGAGACTCGCCTCTCTGTTTTCTTCCTGGTTTTTTAAACTTAATTGAAATCGATGGTCAAACATATTAAATGCTCCACATTGTGGAATAAATGAGTGTTTAGTTAGTTGACATCTGGAAGAAATGTGCTGGTTAAAAACAGAATAGGATTTTTCCATCTGCGTGCTGACACGGTAACGACTCATCGCGTCAGTAACAGACAGCTGAGCCACAAAACCCTCAAGGTGCTGATGAAGTGCAAACAGGTGACATTGTTCAAATACCAGCTGGACCTTTGCAGCATGCTTATCAACCCTTAGAGCCAAGGGCGTAAGTTTGAAGACATCATTTAACTCAGGTAATAAATAACAAAAACAGTGTCCATTTAATTCAAACAAATGTACGTTTACACTGTAATAGATTTATCTCACAAGAAGATATTTCAATTCTTCCCTGTCTTATCTGACATTAATCCAAAATGTAGCGGTTTTTCATTCCTGGCTGCACAAAGAGGCTTTTTTGTCCTGTTTTTTTTTTTTTTTGTGCAGAGACACATAAGGCGTTTTTACTCAGGCTTTCTCACAGAGGTCAAGGGAAAGGTTTGTACATTATTGTTGCACAATTGGTGGGCTGCATATCCTCCCAGCCAGATGGCAGATAGTGTATAGCAAGCTTTGTTCTCACAGAGGATCGGCGGGATTCCCTTAACGGCGAAGAGCTGAGCATACACGGAAAAAAGAAAGAAGGATGGCTGTTCACAGTAAAGCGATTCTCGTGGGAGCTGTTAAAACACAATAAACATTATTACGCCATTGAATATTTGCCATTTCTGTGCTTTTAAGTTAAAAAAAAGTCAAAAACATCATCAGAAGTAATTCCAAGCAACTCTTTGTTTTTTTGAAAATGTTTTTGTTGCTCTGTTCAGTCCTCCGAACATTGTTCATTTGGAAATGTCTCACTGCAAGAACAAGATGTATCCATGAGCTGATGGGAAGCTTAAAAGGCTCCATTAGTCAAGGTTAATTACGCTGAAAGGATATACTTCAAAGTTTTAGCTTCCCCTTCTGTGCCTCTGTGGTTTCCACAGATGCAGTGTGGTTTTTTTTTTTCTTCTTTTGGCCTTATCTGCTCATTGATCTGTACACTAAGCGGTTATCTGTTGAACAAGTTTTTGCCCTGAGCTCAGCTGTATGTGAACTTAGCATGACCGAACTTCACACAGAAGTCGATTGAAGGTAAAATGATGACATTTAGTGACTTTGAATCCAGGTCGTAGCCATATGTCACATGACGAGTGAATAAGATGGTAAAATGGAGAAAGTGAGAATATATCACACTTTCGTTAAGATTTGCACTTGGCGACACGAATCGTTTGGGTTCTACCTTGAACCTGTACGATGGTGCTGCACTGGCCTGACCCCAGTTATAAACACCACGTTGAAGCCTTTCACAGTATGAACTAAATATATTATAAGTCAAAAGACAAAATAAGGGACCTGTGCAGTAATAATGGCATTATTTAGTACTGAGTTGTCCCTCAGGCAGCTTGGTGGTTCACATTTAAAGTTCTCACAGTTAGAAGGCTCCATGTTCGAATCCCCGTTGGTGTGGAGTTTACATCCCAGTTTTGACCCGGTTCGGGTACAGATAATGAATGAGTTTTTCTCATATCACTGTGTTTTCATATTCCTGGGAGGATTCCAGGAAATTCTTGAAACGGCAGCTCTGGGATCATTGATGATAAGGAAAACTTGCTCCAGCTCTTTCAGAGTTGGCAACAGCAAATTAGCTGCTACCATCATGGAAAACCAAGTATTAGACGTCACCGCTGTGCTCTTTATGCCACCTATGACTATTTTTATCTGTGGGAGTCGCTGCTTGGTCATCCTGGAAGATTATACCATCACTGGAAAACAGTTACTCAAGCATGTCAAATACTTTTCGAGGAGCTGACTTTGCAGCATTCTTACAGGAAGTAGAGCACTCCATGTCCTGGCCTCCCACACAATGACAAAACCACCTCCGTGCCTCATGCTCAGGGTCAGGCCAGTTAGGATGATTCAGACATCTTCAAATTCATTTGGTATGAGGAAAAAATGGGAACAATGATTTGTCAGTGAAGAACACATTTTTACTGGTCTTTTGCCTACTTCTTGTGGTCTTTTCCTTTTCTTTTTCTTTTTTTAATGATTTCCTAAATGTTACAGGAGAGAAAAGCTTCAAGCATTTCATGGCGCAATATGCATATGAATGAACAGACTTGGGATTTTTATTTATGAGCAAATGCTTGCCGAAAATGTTAGATACAAATATCACAATAGTCTTATTTTTCACTCCAGCCGTTGTAGAGGGTTGTAAAACTGCAAATTAAATGGCTGGTTAAGGCAGGCCGTCTTTCTGCCACAGCTCACCAAACAAGCAGTGAAGCTACAACACAAAAGGAGAATTTTATACCATGAAGAATAACTTTGAAAGCTTGTCTCTCATCTTGGTTAACAGGGAAGCCTGACATGATTGTCAGATAAACATCTAGCCCCAAATGACTCCATTTTCTCCCATTTTTTTGTTTTGTAATATAATATATTTGCTTTTATAGCAAATTATTGCAGGTTTTGCAGATTCCCTTTAAAGATATTAAAACAAAAAAAGGAAATGACTTTTAGATGTTATTGAGCCATCAGCCATTCTTATTTTCTAATTTTTCAATGTAATTATTGACTTTTACATAATATAATTACTGTTAATGGATTTTTCTGATACCAGACGTTCAGTACATCAGAGCAGCACATGATGAAGTAATAATACCATCATCTTGATATTAATATAGTTAGACAAATGGACTAAGTACTAAGTCCATGCAACTTTTTTGTATTTTTATTACTCATGGGGCTCCACCAGCCTTTGAGAGAAATCTGGGTAATACATTGTATTCACATTTTTGTGAATTCAAAGATTCAAAGTGTTTATTGTCATATGTACAGTAAGGAAACAGGTTTCCCAGTACAATGAAATTCTTACTTTGCTGTCCACACTGAGTATGTAATATAAATAGATAATTTAACAAAAGGAAATTTTAACTGGGCTCTACATTCAAGAAAAAGGGACATAAAAAACCCCATAAAATATAGACGATAAATAAATAAATTAAACTTTAGTATCTATTGATTACAGTTTTCACAGTATAGGTAGTCTACTTTTACAGAATTATAAAAAGATGCAGGCGACTTGAAGGAGAGTCTTCTACAAACAGTCCTTTTTATGCACTTTCTGTAGACTTATAAAGTTAAACTTAACCCTTTAATCGCTGATGCATCTTCTTTGATACATACTTTTCTGAGACCTCTGCACCAGCCTCATAAAACAATAAAGAAAAGTAGTTATATACCATTTAAAAAATTCTAAAAACAAAAATAAATAAAGTTACCCAATCCATTCAGAGAGATACAAAAAAAATTAGAGACCTGTTTAAGACAAAACTGGGAGTTTTTAAAATTACAGTTTTCAGGCATTGATTGGTTAACCTCTGAATACAGGCTCTCTGCTAAAACTATTATCTGAGTGGAATCATGTTTTTGAGTCCTGTCGGAGGCTTAAAATAGCTATTTATTTTTATATAGGTTTATTTAACCCCTAAGTGCTAACATTAGTGATCCAAAGTTTATAGTCCTCATCATCTAATAATAGACCGAGGGTTGATTAAACTCTGGAGCTTTCCCTTAAGACAGTATAGCACTGTGAGAACTGAGACGTGATCTGTTGTTTCATTTCATTTTTTTCATTTTTTCAACATAGTAATGTGAGCTTCTCCTTTACTCCCCAGGACGATCTACATGGAGTTTGAGAAAGACGTGGAGGTGAAAGGAATCCCAGCCTACCGCTTCACCCCACCGCGCTCCGTTTTGGCCAGCAAGGAGGAAAACCCGGCCAACGAGGGTTTCTGCGTCAGCCCAAAGGAATGCCTGGGAACCGGACTCCTCAAAGTCAGTCCCTGTCGCAAAGGTAAAGACGTCAGCTTTTGCAGCACATTTTCTCACCCAGTCTTTGACCTTTGTGTTTGCATTCTCGTCGGTTTTCTGCCCCCCGCAATTTTCAGACTTGAGGTCACTGAGTGATAATGGCCAACGCAGTTATTATGCCATTCAAATGTCTTTCATGTTGCCACCAGCAGCACTAATACTCCACTAAAACACCCATGTGACACAGCTTTCCAGCTCCCGCTACACCTCAGGCACCATCTGACCATGACTGGCCCAGTAGCCGTGTGTGTGTGTGTGTGTGTGTGTGGTGGTGGTGGTGGAGAGGTGGGGTGAGGGGGTGGGGGGGTAATTCTTGTCACCTGATTCTGCCCTTGAATATGACCAGGAATTATCTCGGCGATTGTGTTCACAGCCCAACTGTCCCGAAAGTTTTGTGTTTTTTGCGTGCCAGAGCAATGCCTCGACTTTGACACATTTTTACCCACTTTTTGACATTTCACAACTACTTTCAGTGAATTTCAGGTTTCTGACTTTTTTTTTTTTTTCTGGCACGAGTTGCGACATAACTTGTATCAGAGTGCAGACCCATTTAGTGAATGTTGACGAAGGAGTTAAGCTGCGGAGGGTCGTGTTTCGGACAAATTCAGGGAATGGACATCGTGAATAAGGTCACCTGTTAGTCTAGTGGTACAAGTGTGAGCCTGCACTGCTGTGACCTTGTGGGGTGTCACGTGATCGGCCTCTCAGGTGACTGTGGGTGGGTTTTTTTTTTTTTTTTTTGCATTCAGCGTCTGTTGCCAAACACAAGAAGAGGAAATCTGTCACCTCTGCTCTACTTCAGTGGCACCTCTAACTGTACCACTGCCCCTCTAAATTGTTGCAGCGCAGACTTGCTTGCGCTCACAGCCAGCTCCACCACGTATGAAGTTGATTAAAAATACCTCTCTCAGCTGCGTGCTGCCTTATCTCCATCCATGCAACATCCTACTTCACAATAAAAGGAAGTCACTCTAAGTGCTAACAAGTTTCCCTTTTTTTGGACAGTTGTAAGTGAAGTTATTGTCCCACCCTGTAATGTCAATTTTCAAAACGTTTTCCAAGATGTTGGCTGCGTCCTTATCAGATCAAATGTTAAATTGAGGGAAACATGACAGCAGATCTACAACTCTTTCTTTATGCTTCTGTTCTGACACTATATCACAGGAAGTTTTTATTTCACAGCGTTGTGTTTTTGAACTTTAGCAGCCAGTATTGTGTGCAGATATCTAAACATGGCAAAAACAGCCAGAACATGTTATGGAAGCTTATAATGATCTGCTGAAACTGGCCGCAGTGACATTTCTTAACATCATTTGCATTTCCTGATAAAGCAGAAGTATAGAGCGACTTAAAATATAACATTTGTAATAATCTGGATAATCGGAATAATTCTGTCGATGGAGCTTCTGTTTTCTGCATGATTGCTCTTTAATGTGACGGTGATCGGTGATTCATCCAAATAAATCCAAAAGTCGCAAAAGTCTCGGAGGCACTGAAGCAGCTGGGATGTTTTGGGTCATAAATATGTTTCAGATCTTACTGCACTCCTCTCCTCTCGCAGGCGCCCCAGTCGTGGCCTCCTTTCCTCATTTCTACCTGGGCGAAGACAAATATGTGGCTGGCGTTAAAGGAATGTCCCCCGTGAGGCAGCATCATCAGACGTTTCTCGACCTGAACCCGGTAAGTTCATTCAGCCGCCGTGAGGATGCTTTTAGCCAGCAGTTATGTTTAGTCACATTAAAAACTGGGGGTCACATTTAAATGGTGCACAGAGGAGCTATAAAAGAACAGAATATGTCATACAAAGACGTACTCCTGCAGCACCAAGTGGAAAACAAGCAGCAGTGCAGAAACTGCAAGGCCAGACTGCAAAAACTCATTTGTAACAAGAAAAAAAAAACTTGTTTCAAGAAACTTAGAAGACAGTCTTAGACTATTTTGCTGGTTTTAAGAACTCAAATTAAGAAAAATTTTCTTCCTCAACTTCTCCTTAAAATAAGACAGTTTCGAGTAGATTTATGGAATATTAGACTTATGTCTGGAGGGGCTGTTTTTACAGTGCATACATTAACAGACATCAATGTCCCTGTTGTGGTGTATGTATATA
>JAOWBL010026154.1:0-31506 GCA_028564865.1 Zenarchopterus dispar
GTGTGTGTGTGTGTGTGTGTGTGTGTGTGTGTGTGTGTGTGTGTATGTATGTATGTATGTATGTATGTATGTATGTACACTTTTAAGCAGAGGTGTGTGACATATTTTTAAATAGTTTGCAGAATTGCGGAGGACCCTGCAGGAGAGTGCTGATCACATCAGAATGAGTACATTTTCACTGTGTAGGATGACTGAAACTTCTCATATTTCATTCCAGTTTGTAGAATTCTGTATTATAGTTAGGTGGCATCACTTCTCTACATGATAGCAATTTACTTTGTCTCTGCTTTTGTTGAATGCAAAACATCCACGTCCATGTCCTACTGCTGTAAAAATGAACCATGCCACACAGACTCTGTAACTGTCTGATGGAAAAGTGACATCATCTGATGGCCTCTGAGATTGCATTAACATTCAAAAGTCATTCACACAACCCACATGAAAAAGGTGGACATGTTTCCTATGTTCTGTCTTAAAAAAAGATATAAAATCTGTTAATCATTGCATTTTCATTTCATTTGTTTGTTTTTTTACACATTGTTCCACCCTTTTCTCTTATTTTTTTTCATTAAAAAAAAAAATTCATGTTGCACACATGAGCCCCTAAGCCAGTAAGAGAATGAAAGCAGACTTGGATTTATAGAAGCAGCCCACACTTGAAGGTTTAGCAGTAGATGTTATTACGTTGTTACGACTGACATAACTTTGTCCTTGAAAGCTCATTTAAATGACGGGAAAGACTAAGGTGAGCACAAGAATATCCATCTAAAGATAAAAGTTTTGCAACATCTATAGGGGGAATATTGAGTTGCACTGCATGGAAGCTCTGTTCTGTGTGAATGTAAGAACGAAACTCTTTGAGAGTCGTGAGGTCACAGAGGGTGCCCTGGGGAAATGGCATCACCTCATGACTGCAGCCTCAGCTGGAGAATACACACAGACACACACCAACACTGAAACTTGCTCAATTAAAGTGAGAAAAGAACAAAACATAAACAATATTCCAGGAAGAACAGGAGCATTGTTAATGAGTGAAGAAATGTGTGATAAAATAGTCTTATGGTGGCCCTTTAAAAATCAGGCTTACGTGAATTTAATCACTGAACCTGTTTCATTTGTTCTGGATGCAGGAGGATGCTGCTCCTGAAAACTGGCATTTGTACTTGGATGAGGAGGTTTAAAGAATAAAAACGGAAAAAAGCAAACGGATGTGGCTTTCTGTGGATTACCCAGGAGAAAGCCTTAAAGACAAAAGAATAAAACGGGGAATCTTTGACTCATTCATGACTCACATTTAATGGGTCAAGCAGGCTGAAATAATATCTTAATGAAATTACATGATTTGAAAATGGCAAGTTTGATTTTCTCATCCTCTGAAGAATTATTGTGTCTTTAACAAATGCGATTAATGTTGATTTTTAAAAGGAAAATGAAGTTAATTGGACTTTTTTTTTAAATTTGCAAGATAAAGAAACAATGAGGCAAACCAAAAAACCCCCCAGAAAACTGGAATGTGATTAAATATTTCTTGCACCATTTTTGCAGCAAGCAAGTGTCTTTGTGACCTCTCATGGGCTGCAGGATCCTGGTTTGCATGTTTTTTCTGTTTTTTAGTGACGGATTTAACAGTGCTCACTGCTAGTTTTTAAGAACTCAACCCTACTTTGTACTTTCCAGAACTTTTTTTCAGACCTCTTTGGAGAGTCCTGACGTTCACGAGCTGCTTGTTTGATAGTGTTGCAGATTCAGCACTTTTCCTAAACAGCTGCATATATTCTGAAACCATAGATTATTTACAGTTACATTTAAGTAGATAATTATTTGGTTTTTGAATGTAATCGAAAGTACAAGACTGTCCATGATGGGGACTGTTCTGAAGCCTCTGGAGCTAATTGTGTAAAGGAGGATCCTTTATAAAATGAAGAAGATCATTGACAAACCTGAGCATCTTCTTCACAACAGAGGAATTCAGTAACAGAGTGTCTTTAATCAGAGCTTTCTTCAGATCTGCTTCAACACAGACGCTACAAGAGATCCTTCAGACCACTCCAAGAGATCCTTCAGATCACTACAAGAGATCTTTCAGACCACTACAGGAGATCCTTCAGACCACTACAAGAGATCCTTCAGACTGCTAGAGTAGATCCCTCAGACTGCTCCAGATCCTTCCTGCCCATGCCAATAAACCTCCATAATGACTCTTTGCAGAGGCTGATATCATGACTACTGCAACAACGACGTATTTCTGAATAGAATAGATTTGAAAAATGGTTATAAATAAGCTGAGGAGGATTATAAAAGACATAGACATTGAAATGTTGCACTATGATGGGTTCTCCTGAATCCAGGGCTGGAGACTAGGTCTCTGCTTGAATCCCATCTACCCACCAGCCTTCAGTCTGGTGGGTAGAACAGTCTACCCACCCACAGCTACAACAGTCTTTTAAATTTCCCCTTACTGTCTTATGTTGTAAACAGGAGCCCAAAAATGTGATTCTTTTCATGGATGATTGTCAGCCAGTTCAGATGAAGAAGTCTGCCTTATAAATTCTTGAAGTTACTGTTGATGAGATCTACAAAATTAGCACAAAGTATGCTTGTATTAGAAACAAATGTAGTGAAGCACACATTAAACATGAAAAAGGATGGAAGCACAGAAGGTTTTATAAGTTAGGGATACATGAATAAAAAATAAAAAGATATGTGAAAGGCAGAACTAAAGAAAAAAGAAAAGAAAAAGAAAAGACTGCTGTGAAGGGTTGCTTTTCTTCAGTGACCAGGGAATCATCTGGGGGACGGCCTGCAGTGGTTTTAAACACTCAGAACTTCTTAGCCTCATATCTCAATTTGCAGCAACTCTGGTCTTTTCTGCCTCAGTAATATCAAACACATATTTTTTTTGTCTGTGTTCTCCTTCCTGAGTAGTTCCTTAGTGTGCATTAACTGGCCCATCATGCACAGAGGCAGATGTAACTATGAGTCAAGTGAGTAGATAATAGTCTTGGGAGAAAGCGTAGCTGAGCAGTTCTAGCAGGTTGGTGGCATTAAAGAAATTAAAATCACTTTTAGATTTCTTTCACGTTCCAGTCATTGTCGAAAGTTCAGAGTTGGAGGATTGTTCTCACTGTAAGCAGATGAATAGTATAAGATCTCTTTTTTTTTAAGTGTCACAGTGGATAATATTACCTGTTCTGTTGTCTTAATCATTGCATGTTAAATAGGCTTAATCTATGAACGGTCCAGCTTCGGTCCAGATGGGCTCTGTGAAGGCCAGGAAAAGTTCCCGGAGCTTCCTCAGAGCTTAGTGAGCATGTGTAAAGCCTTACTCACATGTGTGTTGGAAGCATCAACAGTTTTTGTCTGCAGTTTGTTTATTGAAGTAGGATGTGTGTGTGACAACTGGTACCTTTTAGGTATTAATCAAAGGTTATTCTGCCTGCTCCTTATATGTGTGAAAGTCCTGCTGTTTATGGAAGAACTGTACAAAAAATATTTCCACAACGTGATGCTGCAAATTCTTCATAGCCATCAATGGTGCTGATTCCATATTTAACTTTTTCAATTTTACATGTTTTAATGTCACTTTACCAATCAAGATTATTTTAAAATTCCACAATACATTCATTTAAAATACAGATGTGAGAAAACATAATAGGAAAAATTCTGCATTATATCCTTTGTGTTTGTTTGAACATGTGGAACTTGCAAGAACCACCAACACAAACACATATCTCTGCCATGTCTTTGTATTAGTGTTGGGGTTCAATGGATCCCATCTTCCTAATCGTACAGTTAAGACCGAGAGGACGCAGAATTCAGGAGGGTCGGCAGGACACATTCAGTCTGTCAAATGATGACTGGAAACCAGAAATGTCATTCAAGACTAATTGTTCCTCTTTCCAGTTATTAATCTGCCAATATTTCTGTGATAGAAACATGGTGTATCTGCTTCCTCCTGTGTGTCTATACTGCATTCAGGCAGATAACCTCCGGGGCAACAAAGATAATCAGTCTGCTAGCAAAAGCTGTGTCTCACTACTGTCCAAGTACTGTGTCTGGTTTCATTTTCATCTTCAGATCTTTCTCACTAAAAAGACCACATAAGGAAATCTGAACTCTTCTTGGTTATAAAATGTCTCTCTGATGTGCACAGTTGAAAGTACAAATAAAGTAAATCTATAGAAAAGTAACACGCAGATTCATTTCAAGATGAATGCTTTTGCTCAGGCTATGTTTGATGTTCACCCTGAGAACCGAAATGATGAAAAATGATCATGGTCCTTTCAGGTTTAATATTCTCTCATTGTGCTTTTGTTGCTTATCCTACAATCCAGGGAAACAAACAGCTGGAAATCTGGAGTATATTATTGGTTTTTTCACTGCCTAGTCTTGACTCGTCTGACTTATCTACGCTCAGAAGGAGTTTCAGCAAGAACTCAGAACACAGAAATGAGAAAAGAGTAGTACATGGATTTCGAGGCCTGTATCATTTACAGTAGGAAGGAATCTTTCCTCCTCTGCCTTCTTTTTTCCTAGGGGGCTCCAAATGGCCTTTTAGAGCTGTCACTTCCTTTTAGCACATAGCTCACAGTTCAGGTTTGGACAGAGGAGACAGTGAGAGTCTGCAAGTGCTGGCAAGGAATGTGTTTAGTCCACAAATTTATCTACACTAGAGATGAGACACTGTGTTCTTCAAGGTTTTCCAGGTGAAATCATAAAATAAAATAAAAAAAACCTGGTTCTTGATGTCAGAGAAGCACAAATACAAAGAAAAGGGTATAGGGGTTTGGAAAAATCTCCAAATCAGCAATCCTTGAACACAGAAAAGCCAAGCTGGATTTTTCTATATTGTAGAAATATCAGTGAAAAGCTGTACATGAAAATATAAGACCGTAAATGAAAATTAAAGTAGGCCTCCACCTCTGTGTGCCAGTCGGAGGTTCTGGTCTTCACAGTTCCAGTTTTGAAGTGTTTATTTTAGACTATGAAAGTGCTGTGCAACTCTTTTCACTAATAAGCAGCAACAAAGTTCAAATTATTCATTGTAGGACAGATGGTGCATAGTCGAGTATGAATGTTTGAATTGCTTGCTTCGTCCACAAACATATCTGGTAGAGAGATGTGACAAGTAGAAAGATGCTGCAGAAATGTCACGAGTCAAACCTCCAGGACCACTCGTCACATTTAGGAACGCCTGTATCATTTCATGTTACATATGTCAATTGATTAATAATAATAATACCGTTGTTGATTACAGCAGATTTAGAGTCTTCACTCCAAGGATTCAAATCCTGCTTGACGAAGTAAGCAAAAACTATCTCAAACTGCTGGTTTGGCAATAAATCTAAATTCCCTGCGGATATAAATAAGGTGAAATAAACTCAAGTTTTTGTGTTTAAGTCAGCCTTATTCATACCTGTTTTGTGGTGTAGACTTGTTCAATATTTGGCCTGACAAATCTCTATATCTTTAGCCATCATGGGCATTGATGGCTTTTCTCATTTGTTTGACTGGCATGAAGAAGTTGTTTGGATGATATGTACAGGTCCCTGGTTGAACACCAATTGAAACATGGTCTAATCTGAATGATAAGAAAAGTCTGAGGAGATGTTATGCTAACTGTAAAGAACAGGAAACAATGGTAAATGACCCACCCTTAAAACACTCATTTTTTAAGGGTGGGTTCCAGAAAGTGCCGTACTGTGTTGTTCTCAACCCTCCACTCACACAAACAGTGCTCCTTATTCTGTACATCCTGAATAATTTAGATAATTTACAACAATTTACATATTGTGCAGTGCTTTGCTCCTCCACCTTGGGGCAGTGTGGGGTTTTGTGCTTTGACAAATGTCCCATTCAGTCCATGTCTCCTTTAATCCACCTAATTAATGTCTGAAGGACTCTGTGCACCATCTACATGAGCTCGAACCTCCAAATATCAAAGCAACTGTCATGAATGTTGAGGATTTTTATATCCTGTGTCTTTTGCATTAGCCAGTGTGTTAAAGATTTGCAACAGGGTTCATTGACCGTAATGCAACAGATATTCTTTCACAAAGTAAAGCAATGTGACCGCTTCTGCCAAGAAAGTGAAATATTGGTTTTTTGGTTTTTTTTGGAAAGTATGCATTAGACTTAGTCCATAACCAGGATTTTAAGCTGGTTTTGAGTGATTAAAACCAGATGATATTACGGCATGAAAGTTGATGAGTTTGGCCACATATGAAGGAAAAATAGAGAAACATCTTCAGGAATTCTTTTCAAACTTTTACATTGAGTAAATTGTTTCCCCCTGTGAGTGTGTGTGTGTGTGTGAAATGTGTGAACCTAACCCTAACCCATGTGCTTATATGCAGATTTACATTGTGCTTGATCCCAACCTAAGCATAAGACATGTCCTGTCTTCATCTCCTGTGAATGTTCTGGTTTCGTTTCAGCCTTGAAGGGGTCCTCTCGTCTGTCAGATGTCAGATGGATTTGTTTCCGTGGAGCTGTTGTCATCTTGCAGCACAGATTGTGAGCCATCGCGTGTGGCTTCCTTCAAAGGCCTGCGTGCAGCTTGATGTCAGTGCGACTTACTTCATCATTGACTCAAATCACCATCACAGCCCCAGCACACGACGACGCTGCAGATGGCTGCGGCGTGCTCCGTTGCCTTGTTTGTCTGAGCGGCTCTGTTGATACTTGTTAATTAGGAAGAAGGGAGACCCGTGCTTCCCGGCAGACTTGAAGCTGCCCTGTACAGCCGACGGGATTTAACCCCTCCTTTCTCCTCAAATAACAGATCAGTGAAATCTGATGCTGCTCACTGTTGCACACCATGTGCTTAATATAGTTCTCTCTGTGTTTTCACTTGCTCTCATTTGCACAGGCAGACTTTCTCAAAGCGCTGTTCAGTATACATGCTTTCTTGCTCTGATGCTCTCTACATTGCTGGAGAAAAAAAGTGATGTACTGTTAACAACTGTTTCAAATCCTGAGATGGGAATTTCAAGAAGACTGATGAAGACGAAAAAAATTCCTTTCCTTTCAACCCCCGAAAAAATAAAATCCTTCCTGTCCCAGTCCGGTGCACAAGTTTGGCTGTCTGTTTGCCTTCACTGCATGCTCTTTTAGGATTCCATCTCATAACTAATATAGCTGGAACACAATAGACTTCATTACTGATTGCAAAACTTACATTTGAATTAATTCTAAAATCCCAAATCAATGCACAATGATGCAAGACGATGATGGATTTGACGAAGTGTCATAAATGACAGCAGTAATGAAACGTTGTTCTTTGAAAGGTTTAAACAGCGCTTTCAAATCAAGGATGTTCACATGTTCAGAGTAGTTTCCATAAATGTCAATATAAAAAAGCTTGTGGCTTCCACCTCTCTCGGCCATGAGACCCATCTGTATCATCAACAGGCGGACATCCCAGCATTTACTGCGCTGACAGATGGAACACAATTGTGTCCATATGTTTGTTACTTCTTAAACAATTTCAAAGCCAGGAAAATGATCTTTTTATTTGCTTTGTGTTAATGCTACACACAGCATGACACATTTACACTTATCTTTTAAAGCTCTCTGCTGCCCTAAAGTGTCAAAAGTATGTGGAACAACTTGAAATATACTCCCCTCGTGTGTGTTGGAGTATGTTATAGACCCCTGTTAGACCTTACATCAAAATATGTCCTTGGAAATTTGATAGCAAGTGGCCAACCCTAATACAAAGTCTGAACACAATCCAGGATGGATTTAGATCTTATTACTTAGGACTTTGTGGTCTGAACATGAAAGCATCCTGAGACAGACTGAGGAAAGCAAACGTCTCCAGTTTAGGCGATGACTCATTTGATTTTGTGCATGAATGACCACAGCAAAAAGTTTTTGTCATCCAGTTTCTTCTTCCGTTGTGTTGCATATACTGATCTGGATTTTTACATATCCTAAATAAAAAAATGGATATAATGTGTCTGAAATGAAAATAATGTACATGCTTATTTATTTATTTATTGTTAGAAGGGCAGATCCAAAGACTCAAGATATGTTTGACTTCCCATTTCGATGCCAGGTCTGAACAGATTCACTAAGTGCTGGCTCCTTGGGATCAGATTACTGGGGACACATTAATGAATGCGGTCCTGCTGATTTCATTCAGCTAAATATTGTAAATAATTAAGATTGTAGTATTGTCTGTACTTCTTTCTCTTTGTGTTTACCTCTATTGTTGTTGAGTTTAAGCCATAATCAAGCAATCAGCTGACTTTGTATAAGACTGTATGGAAGCCCATCCTTGTGGTCTCTGCAAAAGTGCCCGTAAGTCAAGGATAAGAGGATTCTTGTGGATGAAGATGAGAAAGATGAGAAAGACGAGGAAGACTTGTGTGTCTGTGTTTGTCCAGTGGCACCACTTCTGCTACACACACTACACCCACCTCAAAGCACATGGGAAGCTTTCACTGTATTATATACCACATAATCTGCATGGATAAAGGTATCTTTAAGAGATCATATTACTATCTTTTATCAAGGATGTATTATTTTGAGCTGAGAACAGAGTACCTTGTTTTCACGTTCAGATAATTATCACCATCAAAAACCTGCTCTCACAGTCAAACAGTCCATGCATGCATGTAAATACATTCTGTTTCACCTCAAAACCACATTTCTGCTCAGGGATACACTGTAACACATACGAATGTCCTGCTCTCCAGTTTGAGCCTTTCTGCCTGTACTTAGGTTTATTCTGTGTTTGCAAAATTCCTGATCTTGGATTATATTTTTGCTCTTGCGTTGACATGGAGCTAAAAATCCAGCCAGTACAGACACACAAAGGACACTGATGACACCATTTCCTTGTGAGGACACTTGTTTTAGTTTGCAGTATCCCCTCCAAATTTTTACTAATTCATTTTGTTCAGCAGATTTCACATAATTTTCTTTCAACTGAACAGAATTCACAGAATTCAAGTTCAGTGCAAGTCCCGTTATGTGCATTTTAATTCAGTATTTTCCAGTTTAGTTCAACTCAGTCAGTGATGCAACTGCCTCCATTCCTGCATGTCTTTGTTTATGAGCAGAGGAGGGTGGGGAGGTTGTTAGTCGTCTTCCTGCAGCTGTCTCCTCACAGCCATGGGGAAGAAGCTGTGTTTGAGTCCATTGCTCTGGGTTTTCATGAGCCTGCCAGAGCAGAGGGTGGTGAACAGAAACTGTCCTGGGTGGGTTGGGTCACATCAAATCCTTGTGGGAGGAAATGACTATAGTAGATCTCATCCAAGTCTGGGAGTGGGGGGCCAGCAATCCTCTGAGCTGTCTTAATGACCCGTTGGAGTTGTTTCCTCTCTGTTGTGGTGCAGCTGGAGGACCACACCATGCATCTGCAAGTCTGGACACTTTATTGTGCAATGGTTGATCTTTTTTTTTTTTTTAGCAAATGTGGAAGAAATTCATTCTTTTTCGGTGTTCTCAGAAAGAAGAGATGTTGCTGGACTTTTTTTTTCATAGTTCAGCTCAGGTCTCCTAAGATGTTCAGTCAGAGGAACTTGAAGTCTGTGACAGTCTCTACCTCTGTGGTCCTCACCTTCCAGAAGTCAAGAATGATTTCTTTGGTGTTTTTGATGTTAAGCTTGAGATGATTGTCATTGCAGAGGGGACCCAGAATCTGGACCACTTGTCTGTGATTACAAAATATTATTCTGACTCATAATACAGTAAGAAATGAGGAGATATACTTAGAGGCTTGGAATTTGGCATTTGTTTAGAGTAGAGTGGAAAACACATGAGTCTCCAGCTTTATGTGATTTCTGATTTATTTTCAAGAAAGAAGGGACTGGTAGATGGTCTGGACGTAAAGGACTCTATCTAATCTTATCTAGATCCTACATATAACTTTGTACTTTGGATTTTTCCAGGGTTAAAAGCTATAAACCCACTTATAAACTTCATGTTCCTACTTCTAATCAAAGAAAATTAGTCTTACTTTTTTATCTAGTACCTAAACTTTTTTGGTAGTTTTAAGAGTTCTAATAAATAAAACTTTTCTTACCCCACTGACAGAGTTGTTTTTGTTTCAGACAAGACATTTAAACCAGATTTAGGAATACTAGCCTTATTTCTAGAGGGACTGTTTTTACACTGTAGCTATTATGTGAGCAGTCATCCTAACACACATCTAAATTGCAGATTCCCTTCTAAACACCAATAATATGCTGATGTATTGTATGTTGTTGGTTTTAGTGATCCACAACAACAAGCCATTTTCTGAACCCAGTTAACCACTTATTGTCTGGCTGAAATGCTGTGAAATTAAACAAGCTCTGCCAAAAGAGCAGGAGGATGCCCACGTTATCTGGTATGTTGTTGGCTGGGATTTTTGACATGGTTGTTTCACAGTTACTTAAGAAAAAAGAAAAATCCAAGAATAAAAATGACACGGTCATGAAGAACCCTGCAAGGTGTCAAACTGGAAAGCATAACATTCAGTGCTGTTAACTAGTTTGATGGCTTCAGCATAAGACAGTATAACAATAAACTAGGCTGGGAATCAAATAACTGGGGGCTGTAAGTTGTTTTACATTGAAGATCATACAAGACACACTTAAACCTGATTATCTGTATCGTCTGTGGTTACAACCGTAACAGAAGTCTTTGGGCCTGTATGACTATTTATATGACACAAAATGATAATGACAGTCCAATCTAAGGTCTAATTTTTAAAAAATTAGAATGTTAAAAATATTTTTTATTGTTTGTTAATATTTGAAACAAATGTCCAAAGTATGGTTTAAGATGTATAACTGATAGAAGCAATAAATTATTCTGCCACAGCACTTATGCACTGTTGTTGTAACACGTTTTAGTCAAGATAACAGCTCAATGTCCCCTCTTATGTGAAGGGATTGGGGTTAGATGCAGATTTCTTCTATATCTCATACATTTTGAGGTGAACAGTCCTCTTCAACTTAATCCATAATTTGTCATCAGTCTGTTGCCAATGGGCAACGTATTTTGACAACAATCTCAAGCATGTTTTATTTGATTATTTGTCTGCTTGTACCAGATTCAAAATTCTGTTTCTGAGCAGAATCCTACTGCAGGTGTTGACTGTCAATCACAGTTTTGTGGATGAGAAATCCTCCTCTCTTTTTATCCTTACGTTTACGTCGACTCTGTGGGTGGCGGTATCAGGAATGAGAAGTTGAGAGCCTCTCTACTCTTTGGCTCTTCGACTAAATGACACCGGGGTGGGCAAAAATGTGTCAGATTTGCACAAAGAATGTGCACCCTTGTTTAGCATTGAGGAGATCTGAGTCTGAATGAAGACACAGTCTTGATGTTGAGCTACGTGTATTTGTACACAAGCAGGGTCTTTTTAAGTGTGAAGAAAAAGTTTTGACAATATTTATAATATCACAATATCTCAAGCTGTAGGGAATTTAGGTACTAAAGCTTGGAAAGCTTTGAAAGTCACCTCAGCTTGATTCATCCAGCTCCCACTTGCTAGTCAGAGTCCCTTGGAGAGTGTAGCTCTCCAAGGGATCTTTCCCTCCTGCTGATGGAAATCAAAGAGCTTTTGCAGCCTACATATTACGATCACTTGGCACAGAAACACCCACTTTCTCCAGGGAAACATGAGAACTTCACCATATGAGTACTCACTGATCCTCCCACAAAGTGACCGGATATGATACCATGGCTCTGTAACCCTCTTAGAGCAAGGACATTTAGTGTGCATGATTACATAGAGATGACCCAGATGAGGGATAAATATGAAGCATTGTCTCTCTGTTCTCCCGCTCTAAATACAGATGGAGCTCTCTGTTGCACTGCAACTACTTAATTCTTGTTTATTCAACATGGGCATGCAGCACTGGGGGCACACACACAACCACATCTGCAGAAGTATGCCAGTACACGTTACATGCTGAAGCAGAAGCAACTCAGTTTCAGACACTAGTGCCAACTATACTGTGTTTAAGTCGAAAGCCCCTCTGCTTCATGTTCATTTCATGGCGATTTAAAAGCTGTCCTTCCTCTCTCCTTCTGCCTTTCATTTAATCCATCCATCATTCCCTGAGGGTGTCGGAAGAGACGGGAGTCAGGGATCAGAAACCATAAGTTTACTGGTTCATTATGCTCGAAAGAGGATTATCATTTACTGAAGGTCAAAATATGATATGAAATGCAGCTTTAACTGCTACTGTCCAGCAAGGCTGTGCTGTCTGCCTGGAGTAATACAGAGCCTGGCAGTGATTAAAAGAGAGTTTTTATTCAGCATTTGGACTGCTGTATTTGAAAAGAGTGAAGCAAAAGTGAGGAAATACTGAAACCAGTTTGTGCTAACCTTGACTGCTGCCACTCATACATTTTTTGAATGTAAAATCCTTCCAAATAACAAGATAAAATAAAATATGTCAGAAATACAGATTTTCAATCTGCCAGTCATTCATGAGCAAAATGAATTTTTAAGATGAAAAAGAGTTAAATCATTTTTGGGCAACAAATATGTTTCTGACTTTAGCTTTTGACTCGTTTTTAAAAATGTCTTTCTGAGCTTTTGTTTCTCAGATCTCATTATATTTCTGCTTCAAACATGCTGCTTTTGCTTCAAATCGTGAAACTCATTAATCTCAGATCTTTGGAATGAGCTGATTAAAGTATCCACATAGCTGCAATGTGAGATCTGCCAAATGTTTCAGATGGGTCACAACGACTAAACTGAAAAGGTTTTCATTGGTGTTTGGGTGAGAAATAAATGGATTAAACTCTCTGTACAGTGTAACTCAGACAGCTGTACTTTACATTCATTTCAATCTTATATATGCTGAGAAAATATAAAAAGTAAAATGAGCAATCTGATGCTGACGGAGTTGACTGGATTCATTTCTAGTCTCTTAACTGTAACTCGTACATAGTATTTCAATATAAATATTTTATCCAAGTATGTCTAGTGATAGCATACAGAGCATGGCCACAACCCCTCAGTACTCCGGTTTTAGTACTCGAGTGGGCTCTGATCGCTCATTCAACATCTGAGTGAGTGGACAGTGTTTCAGTAAATGTTGATTTATGAGTCCCACTCTGACCATATCTGTGCTGCAGGCGTCTGCCTCATAACTGCCTCCCCATGGCCAGAGATTAATGGCTCGTAGGGACAAAGGGTCCCATAAATGATGGAGTGTAAAAAGACTGAGGTACATGTACACGTTTGACAAGCAGTATGAATGAGAGGGCCTCTGAGGTAGTGAAGCATTTTCTTTGCTGGCCTTTGTTAAGTTCGAAGCAAATAGATGGATTATCTGACAATAAAACAAACAGCAAAAAGAGGCCAGAGGTTTTGTACCTCTGTTGTGTCTTTCTATCATGTATCATTAAGCTAATTCATGTTCAGGAACTTGACAACTCTTTATGTGCTGCAGGCACAACATACTGGATCCTTTTTTCAACCTCGTGAGTCTGGATTTCCAGAAAAAGTTTTAAACTATTCATTGGGCATCAACAATCTGTGTGTTTGAGCTGCGAGGCAAGTATGGTTGGAGCCTGAGTCAGAGCTGAGTAAACCATCGGTGTCGTGGTGCAAGAAACAGTCAGCTGCCTCCACAAAGAAAATAACCGGGGGGCTCCTGATTTATTTCTTGAAGCTAACGTGGCGGTGCAGTTTCTTAAATGGGGAATGTTTTTTCTTGACAACTTGTGTAAAAAATGGTAAAGAAAGAAGTAAAATAAGAAGAAAAACTAGTGAACTAAATTATTCCAAATGTTCAGATTCATGACCTTAAACTTCTTATATAGAATATTTAAAACAGAAGTCATGTTTTAGTTTGAGCTTTCTTCATGTGGAAATACTTGTTAGTTTTCCAGCTGTTATCAAATGATGCATCTCATCACTGTGGCTAAAGAAAAGAAAAATCTTTCAGTAAGATCTTCTCTCCTGATTTTACTTTTACGACACTTCATTTGAAATTGGAAAGTCTAAAAACGGAGCTGGCTGTTGCAGTACATGCGAAGAATTATTAGTTCCAGCTTCAAAGCTCAGTTACTTTTTCTTTGACACATACATAAAAAGTGAGGCAGGGAAAGAGTGGGAAGTGCAGCTCAGTGATGGCCCACCTCATTGCATCTCTGTAATTCATTTTGCCCATGACATTTTAGCCACATGACATCCTTCTGCACTGCATGCTTGGCCAGCTATGACTAATAATCACAACTCATTAAGAAGCTGTGGACAGTTCAAGTCTGATCATTTAGATCCGTCTCATTATGTGCAAGAGGCCCATTCGGATGATTTCACGATGTCCTCCAACTCTCCATCCACCCTTGGTCACCCACACTTTGACTTGCCAGTGGAAGGTATTGTGACTGGAGGAGTATTTTGAAAGATTTCATTCACATGATGTGTAGAGATTTATGCCCTCCAGCTCCTTTTATCTTCCCACTGATCCTCTTTTGGTCCTCCACCCCCACTGTTGCGTGTCCTACCTAATGAGGCGCTCTGCTTCAGAATGTGGGCGTCTTATAGTGAGTCTCAGCTGCCCTGGGCGCTCACGGCATCCTTGAAATGTTGACAAACCCTCAGAGCTGCACAGCGTCTTTCTGGTGTAAGATGCAGAAATCTATTAAAACATTTACATATTATTCATGTCTAGACTAAACGGGTTTTCAGCTGATATCTTGTTCCATTGCATTTCATATCATGTAAAAAAAAAAAAAAAAAAACTTTCAAAAAATGTGCAATGTCATGATTATTCTGTGGCACTGTCCATCTAGGCCGATGAGGCAGTGACAAATGAAAAGATTATGTAAAAAAAATATTTTTAGCAAGCTAGTCTTGGTAAATATCAGCTCTGATGTCAGAGAGTATAAAGCTGATTTTCTGACCCCTGTGACAACAGTTTGAATTCTGTAACATAGTAAAACATGGTATAGCTTATTGTATTGTGCATTGTTGTTTAAATATCAAATAAATCAGTTTTAATGACCTTATGGTCATTGCATTGGTTCCAACTTGTACTGTTTTTTAAAAATTGTCTAGAATCTCTCTAAATCCTGTCCTCCATCCATCCTCCAGAGATTACTTAGTAGAATGTAGTCATAAAGTGAACAGCCATTTCGGGCATGAACCTAAGCTGCAGATTCGCTCCCAAACAGCACCGTTATGATGATGTATGTGCTTAAATGATGTATGTGTCCTGGGTGATCCATCCTGTCAGGTCATCCACTGAACCCACTCAACCAGCCATGTCTGGAGGGGACAGTGTGAAGTAAAACAAGCACAGTGACGTCAGGATTGGATGTGACACTCTACTGTCTGGGAGTTGTGGGGTTGACAGGGTTGTGTCTCAGCAGTGGAAGAGTAAAAAAAACAAACAAACAAAAAAAACAAGGATACAAGAGCAGACCTTTCAGTAGGACATATGAAACCTGAGTGCAGGCAGACAGACTCACAGGTAACTAAAAAAGCAACATAGACCCCCGCCCATGTTTACAGGCAAGTTTCAACATGTGCATATTTGAACATATTTGTAATACATTATCCATTAGGTGGATCACAGTGTGTAAAGACACACATATGAGTGCACACACACACACACACACACACACACACACACACACACACACACATCCACTGCATCCAGCAATCCTTGAACATGAGTATGGCGGTGTGTATTTAAATACATGAAAAAAAAGAAGCCTGTTGGCATCACAATAGTTTTCAGCTTTAGTCATCATCAGCCAAAAGTCTTTCCAAGCACAATAAATGCTCAGTCAGTTAATTTAGTTCATTAATATTTGCTTACAGGACTCCTGGCTAGTGATTAAATTATAATGTAGTGACATATTTTAGTCTCTCATCAATGCTGTTAGGTTGTCCTTCATGCCTTAGCAGTTCAAGTAAATCAAAGTTCCCCTCAAAGTGTCAAAGTTGATGTCAACTTTTATTTCATTATGGGGACAACAATACAATATTGGGGCATGAAAATGATATTCCTCCATACAGCTATAGGCAGGCAGGATTTAGGGATAGTAACGGTAATTAACTCTTAATATTTGACATTTAAAATAATGCACATTCATTGCATAAAAACTTCTTTTCTTAATTATTATTTTTGGCTGGTGCACAGGTCTCAGAAATTTAAGTATTAAATATGATACATCTAGCATTATATGGTGAAGGACCAAAAATGTTTTTTGATTGGTTGTAAAAAGTAAAAATGAATTGTTAAAAAATACCTGCAAAAGTTAAGCCCAGTGATGGAACAACAGCAGCTGATGCAGGCTCCAGCAACTCTAAATAAGATCAAAACCAGTGGAAAAACTGAATGTGTAGATGGACTTCACTCTAAGACAAAAAGAAAAAAAAAGAAAAGGAAAAACTGAATCAGACAGTAAATAGTGGGGTCTTATCGCTTTAAGAGAACCATTTTACATTTGAATCAAGCAAACAATGACACTGTATATGTATTCATTCCGGATGTTTTAGCGCTGGACGCTGGGTCCCAGTCTGAGATGAGCCGTGGACTTAGTTTGACAAATATGATTTATGTTCCTGCAGGTTTACAACCTGTCACTTGCTTTATTTTGCGCCGTCATCTATTAGAATGACCTTGTCCCCCGTCCCCAGCTTGGAGTCACATCTATTTGCATGTCATTATAGAAAGAAGTACCGCTATCTGCTCTCAGCTTCAGGACCCCATCTGGTGTGCTGACAATAACATGCATCATCTCCCTTCGTCCCTCGGGCTTTTATAACAAATAAACAAGGGAACACGCCGGTGGTTCCTGTGTAGAGGGGTGGGGGCAAAAGTAGCCAACCACAGCCCAGGGAACATAAATACTGTAGATGGAATTTCTTTTCCAATCACAGTGAAAGAGGAAAGCACCTGCTGTATCCACAGTCCCCCTCGACATTTGTGGAACGGTGCCCACACGTGTTTATGTTAATGGTACCTGGCACTAATGGCATTTTGTTGTTCTCGAATGAAGCGGTGGAGCTCTGAGGCGAAACCTGAGACAGGAGATCATCCTGTCGGGGGAAATACTGTCTTTTAAAAATGAAAATATTCTGTTATGTACTTTTACATATAAGGATACAACAGAAAGATCCTTCCCAGATCTTAAAATAAAAAAAAAAAACTCTGAACAACAGCAGTTGATAAATTTATTTAACAAAAACTGAATTCAAACACAGAAGCAGTATGTTAAAGAAAAAAAATAGATAAATAAAATGATTTAGTTGCTTCTGCAGCCATCACCCATCCATTTTCTATACCTGCTGAATCCAGTTTCTGGGTCACGGGGGTCTGCTGGAGCCAATCCCAGCCCATAGCAGGAGATAGGCAGGGGTACACCCTGGACAGGTCGCCAGTCCAGTTTATCTAAGATCTAGCTGTCGAACTCATGGGTTTATATTTGGCTATCAAATATTTTTAAAACAGATGAGTTCAGTGTTAATTGAATTACCACAAGGTGTCCAGATCCCATGGGGACAAGAGGACCTCAAATCCCCACGTCTCTGCCTCAGTGCTTCAAGGTTGGTTTCCAGGCAGTGTTTGGCTCAGTAATATGAACAAACGGTTTCACCTTGACCTCATCTGTCCAAAAGACTTAGTCGTAGATGTTTTCTGGCTTGCTTTAGATCCAGCTTTTCAAAGCTAAGTTTTGCTATGTTTATGGTTTTAGAGAAAAGACACTTTTATGAGTCGTCTGGTGAGTGTTTCACATTTCCCACTTGTAGAAATAAGATGGATGGGTAAACGAGGGAATGAATTATCTGAAAGTGAAAATGAATAGCCTCCCTGAAGTAATTGACAGGAGCGATTGGGTCTTTAACGTCACTTGAGATAAATTTTCTCATCGGCAACGCCTGAAATTTTAATAAACGTTGTCATGTCCATCCGTCAATTACTGTGCTTTTTTCATTGTTCTTTAACTTGTATATTTGTATCTATAGACCATTAAAGTGATAAACTACAAGCACAAGCATTGCATTTTGTTAATATCTTTTTATTTTTTATTTATTTATTTTGCTGGCTGCATTTGCACAAGATTAAGTGAAAGGTGCAAACAAAAGAGAGAAGGATGTTCATTGTTGTGAGGCTGAGAAACAAATTGTCCCTTTTTACCCACAGCAGGAGCTCTGGACCAGTAATTCAGGGAGGTTTTGATGTGCTTCTGAGCTGATGAGATGGTGTGTGGGGAACTGTGCAGGAGGTGGATCTAGAGAACAACATCTGAATCACTTTTCCCACTTGTGTAGGATTAGATAAGCAGATCACTTTGTCACAGAGATAATGACGGGGACAGTTCCAGGAGGAATGAGCTGGCTTGACTGTGTCTAACTGCGGCCAAATATAATCAAAATCCTCAGGTTATCGTGATGTTTTTTTTTTTCCTTTCGGAGGTGAAAAAAATGTAATAAAGTTTAAAATTGTGTCTACCACTCTCATTAAACTGAAATAAATTATAAAAACTATAACCACTCTTAAAGAGTTTTCATTTGACATTTAAGAATTATGATTTCATTTAGGAACACACATCCATTCTAAATCCTTCTACTGGAAGACTATGACAATTAGTTATAAGTGCCGTAATAAAAAGTAGACTGTTAAATTGAATGAATAAATGCTTAGTTGGCAAAAATGAGGCAAAAACAACAGAAATAAAGCTGAATTAATTTTTTTCTCTTTTTAAAAATGTGAAACTGATTGCATAAGTTGTTGGAATAATTTGTTGTAAAAGTACTTAAGAGTATATAATCCTGGTAAGGAAATAAAAATAATAATGCAAGATGGATAGAAATAAATATTATGACATGGAATAACTAGAAAAATATTTGATTTAATTTATTCATTTTCAGTATTTTCTAGTTTTAGTAGCCAAAAGCAAAGCACACACATGAAATCATTACTGTTTCATTAGGTAATGAGTTTTTTAAGAAATCCAGAGTAGCTCTACTGACATTAGCACATTTTGGCCATGGTGGTGCTAATGCTGGGATTTGTTCACTGGTGATTTTTCACTGAGATAAAGCATTTTTTAAATGTATTTCTACCTCTGGCTCTGATTCGATCTTTATACCCATCACAATGGCAAACTAACTTGCATGGATGAACTACAGTGAAGATGAACAATGTTCAATGGGCCAAGAATCAAATGAATTATTTAAACATAGCAGGTGCAAGTCTCCAATAGGGGTAAAGGAATGCATCTCACTCCCCCGAGGGTGAGTTGAACGTCTGCAGAAGCCCTGTGGTTGTGAAGTTTGCAAATGAAATATTTCAAGAGACTGTTGTATGTGTGAAGTATTTCATATTATACTCTTTATCTTCCATCATTTGTGCTAAAATTTGTCTTTACATCAGTCAAGGATTTCAGCAGGGGGGGCGGTGCATTTTTTACTATGAGCTTGAGGACGGTACGAGCAGGCGCAGAGAGGGGGGATGGACAATGAGATGCACCGGAGTACATGGCCAGGAGGAGAGTAGACCCACGGGACAGGCATCCAATGTGCTGTAAACTGTAATGGCTCCATAACAGGCAGAAGTCTCATTTCCATCTTGGTCAGGCCATTTCTCATCTACCACTGTGACAATTCCTCAGAGACCCGCACAAGCCAGGACAACACACTCAGCATGGGAGGAGGGGACGGAGAGCCCAGTCAGGTGGTAATTTGAAGAGTGATTATTTAGAGGAAGATTCGATTTCATTGCATCTTTCCTCCTTGTGGCTACAAGACATTGAGAGTTAATGGATCTGACCACTTCTTTTTCTCTGCCTCTTTTATGATCCGTTAATCATAAAGACCAGGTCGGTGGCTGTGTACAAAGTAAAACAGTGCTAACTAATTCCTCTGACGTAAAGCTGTGTTAATGAAGAGAGGGCGTGGCAGAGGCAACCAGAGACGTGCCCATAAACATCTAGATTCATTCAGCATCTGTGGGTCTCTGAGCTGCAGAGGTCCACCAGTCTTTGTCTTTATGGTTGCATTATTTATTCATTTATTGAAGGTTCTTAGCCAGATTTTGTAATCCTTGATAAAACATGGAAATTTTAGACTAGTGTCAGTTAGTGCACGCTCAGTTTTTAATCACACAGTTGAATTAAATAATGCTGAACATTTATGTCCATCTGTAGGAAAACTTGAGCTCTTACTTAAGCTTAAAAAAAATGCAGTTTAATGAAACCTGCACAGTACAAACTAATCATATTTGATCTCTGATACAGATACAGTTGAAAATGATTATATTTTCCCTTTAAAATATTAATGTTCACCCAGTTTCACAAACAAAAACATCTTACCATAAAGTCAATCTTAAGTACACACCTGCACAATACTTTGTTTTACTGGGTAGACTGAAACACGTTGAGATTTAATGGCCAACATTTCTTAACTCATTTTTAAAATGCAACTTAGTGAGCATTCTGGTATGTATATAAATATGAAAAACTTTCAAACAATTTACACACCTGAAGTCCAGAGATGAGAAGCTTGATTCTGAGTCTCAAACCTGGGGCTTAGTTTTGGGCGCAGTATTCCTGGGAAATTCCTGCTAAACGCCTTTGGTAGTCCTCCAAAGTTTTGTCAAGTTTGGATGGAATCTGAAGATTGACAGCGTACGTCATCCCAGTAGGATGGACGCTTTGGCCAGTAAGAACTGGGATTCATTCGATGACCATGGCCACGAAGAAGTTTGGATATATTTAACCGTAACTACAGCAAAACACTTTCACATAGAAAAAAAAAATCTTCAAAAAGCAGGTCATAGATAAGATATATTTTACCTTGATTTTATTTTGCAGAATGGAGGCAAAATTATCAAAAAATGGAGTGTCATTAGGTCTGTACAGAAAGCACAGAATAGACTGTTTTACTGAAAAAGTAAAAACTTTAAAAGAACAGAAGGACAGTTGCTAATTATAAAAATTACACAAAGCATTGTCAGCATTTTGCTAACGCTAAATGGACGTTTGACAATTTCAAATATAAAGGAGGAAATGTTATAATATACCAAAATTAAAGTAAAATCAGATTTTACCAAACAAAAACAGCCTGTTCCCTCTGTGATGTGAAGCTTTATCACATGTCGCTGAAGGAACGCTCCTTTCTTCCATGTAGCTGAAGCGCGTGCAGAAACTGGGTTATCTTTTCCTTCAACTGGTCCTTTCATTCGACTCTGATATAAACAGTTTTGTGAAATTAATTTATGATGAAGTCAAACAAAATCATTTTTAGGATGGGAAATATAACATTTTACTTATGCACAACCTAAAAAAAAAACTAAGTAAAAAATAAATCAATTTCTTTCAATAAATTTACTTTAAAGAATATAGTCATACGGACAGTTCCCCTGAGAGACTTTTTACAGTGAAGGAAGTGGCATTTAGACGAGTACGACTTTTCTAGGAGTTAAAAGCTTGTTCATCCAGATCAGATTTTTTCTGTATAACTTACTGTGAGACATTCTACGACAAATAGTACGCTTGAATTTATCCTTTGGGTTTTGGGGATATCTACACATTTACACATTTAGTCCAAATGAATTGAAAAAAAAGAATAACTGATAGCGAGGCTTAGATAGAATTGAATTAGTTATGAACTTTTCCATCCATCCATTATCTAGACCTGCTGTGTCCTATTTAGGCTCAGAAGAACCTGCTGCAGCCTATCCCAGCTCTCTTCAGATGAAAAGCGGTGTATACCCCAGACAGGCACCCTGGTGCATCACAGGGTTAGACAACTAACTGCACACACTCACACTTAGTGTTATGGGCAATTCTGAATCACTGGCCAGCCTAAAAAGCATACTTTTTGACTGTCTGAGGAACCCAGAGGGAAAAACGAAAACATTTAGAACATTCCACAAAATAATAAATGTTTTCATAAATTTCAAAAAATGGTAATTGCAGATATTTTTCTGCTTCAGAGAGCCACATCAGAATCAGAATCACTTTATTGCCAATGCCAGTAAAACAGCTTCACAGACTAGGACATTGTCTTGAATAGTCCCCTGCCTGAGGACAGGGGGTTAAACAGGTGGTGTCCAGGGCGAGAAGGGTCGGGCACAATCCGACCTGCACAGACTAAGATCCTGGAGGTGTACCGGTCCTGTAAAGGTCGGAGGTTGCAGCTGATCACCTTCTCGTCAGTGCGCACAATGCTCTGCAGTCTGTGTCTGTCCCTGGTGGTGGGCCTAGTGTACCATACAGTGATGGAGGACGTGAAGATGGCCTCAGTGACAGCTGTGTAGAACTGCACCATCATCTCCAGTGACAGTTTGAGTTTCCTCAGCTGCCACAGGAAGAACATCCTCTACTGGGCCTTCTTGGTGAGGGAGCTGATGGTCTGCTCCCACTGAAGGTCCTGGGTGATGGTGGTACCCAGGAAGTGGAAGGAGTCCACAATCAAGATGGGGGCGATGCTGGGGCTGAGACTTCCTGAAGTCCACGATCATCTCCACTGTCTTCTGGGTGTTGAGCTGCAGGTTGTTGCAGGTGCACCAGGACACCAGCCGACCCACCTCCCTCCTGTAGGCAGGCTCGTCTTCGTCTGAGGTGAGCCCAGTAGCTTGGCTGGTTGACTTTGGTCTCTCAGTTTATGTGTCCCAAATACAAGGTCTATGCTGCATAGAAAGGACAGAAGAAGATTTAAACTTCATCTGCTAATTCCTCAGCTGTCATTGTTTCAGCACCACAGCATAGAGTTTGTAGCAGCAGGACGAGCCCTCAGCAGTTCTGCTCTATAAGGCGGTGATTTGTTTTAATAGGATAGTCTGTTTGCTCTCTGCAAGCTTTTTCTGCATAAATTCACACTTCCATTCTTTTTCTAATGACAGTCATTGTTGCATTTCAAGTACACAGAAGTGAGCTCACACAACCACTGTCCGGCCACCCAAGTCTGACCTGTGTGATGCCGCATCAATAGCCACATAACATTAGCCCACTTTCAGAGCATGCTGCTGGAGGCATCCTGCTGAGTCGTCTTTCAAACTCACACACACACACACACTTCTATGTTTCACTTCCCTCCACTTTCTTTAGTCTGTTGAATCCTTTCTTTCATCTGTGCTCAAAAAGGAAAAGAAAGGGAGAAAAGGATGGGGGAATGGACTGAATGATAGATAAAGGGAGAAATGGAGAGAGAGAGTGAGGAAGAGATGGATGGAGAGGCCAAACAAGCTTTGCATACAAATGAGCTGACACACATAACGCCTGCCCTCCCTTCCTCTCTCCGTTCCCTCTCTCTCTCTCTCTGCTCTCGATCACTGTCTCTCTCACACACTCTTTCTCCTTCACACACATGTTCTTGCACACCCTCTGTGTGTGTGTCTTCTGTTTAGATCAATGGAGCAGAGGAGGTGATTGCAGCCACTTGATTTATTAGTCGGCGCTGGTTGTTGAAACAAGCTAATTAAAAGGACGGTGAGTGTGTCTGTGTGTTTGTGTCTCCGCTCTCGTGCATGCGTGGAGATTTGGAGACAGGCTCTGATGCTGCTGCTGCTGCTGCTGCCGCTGTCTCCTCAGCTCATGCGTTAGTGGGGACCAGCAGGCAGCAAGGGAGAGGTGAGAATAGAGAAGACGAGGAGGAAGAAACAAAAGACAGCTGGGTGGAAGGACATTTTCACACCACTTTACCATAATTTGCTCTGACATGGCCAGTACATAGTAATCTGGTGCCACGGCAACCGTCAGTTTGTCTTTGAGCCATCCAAGGTAAGGAGGGAAGGAATGATGAATGAAGAGACAGCAGGTTTTCACTTTTCCCCATGCAAGTTTGATTTAAACACCCTGTCAGGAGGGGATCTGGAAGACAGCAGCTCTGTTGTTTAAGTGCCTGTTTTGCATATAGTTGCAGTAAAGAATCTGCTGCTACCTGCTTCTTCCTGGTGTGAGAACGTGCCTGCTGGTGTGTGTTGTGATGGGGTCTTACCTCTCTGGGGTATTCTGTGCAATGCTGGGGTATTTCCCAAAAAGAAGCCATAGTTACCAAGTGCTGGATAGATCCTATTTTGATTTTTACCTTTCTTCCTCTGTAGTAGTAGGAGACATACTAAAAGGAGGGGGATGCTTGGCGTGTTGGCCATATTAGTAGCCTCTCTCGGTGTGCATGTGTAAGACATATGGCCAGTGTGATTATATATGCTGAGTAAACACAGGGATCTGACATGACAGAGATTGATGTGACAACTGCAGGGCAAAAATAGCCACACTGCACAAAAATAGAGAGGAAGCAAACGAGCCAAAAAATAAAAAAATAAAATAAGAGCAGCACTGAAGCATCTGACAGTCTGCTGAGATGGATGGTGATAGCCATCAGTGGTGCATGATTATAAATGTTTTGCAGACAGCGTCTTGGATATATAGGTTATGGGGGAGCTTTTCCCTCTCTGGCTAAAGCACAAAGAACTAGAAGAAGGGTGGACTGGTACTTGGTATTTCAACCTTAAATTTCTGCTGCATTTTCTCTAATTTCAGCATAAAAGGACACGTGATATCCAAGAGCATCAGGGCGAACCCAATCACGAGCCAGACTGCTGTGCCCATTTATCCTTTTTGTGTGTGTGCAAGCATGTACAGTGTATGTTTCAGAGTGGGCTCTAGAGGAGAGAGGACACATGTCTTCACAGTTTTCCCACAGAGGAATCCCTACGTCCTTCTCATGCTGATGTGTTGGTTTGTGTAAAGATGTATGGGTATCATCAACTTTCCCCTCTGTGGCTCATTTTTTGCCTCATATCTCCCCCATTTTGATTTTAGCTTTTTCTTTTTTTTTGACTGGTGTATTGTAGGCATGTGGTGCTGCTACTCTTTAGGTGTAGTCCATTTCACTTGTTTCCCCTGTCATTGTTTCTGATGACACTTAGACTTGGTTTCCTCTGATTGATGGATGGATGAACAAATTAGGCCCTCTTTCCCACAACCTCTACTAGTCAGCTCATTTCCAGCTGGACCGTTTCTTCCCACCACATTGTAATTCACATGCACACAGATAAAATAAAATTAAATAAAAAAATTAATTTAAAAAACTGTATTTTTTTTTAATTGAACATCATGTAGAATAGAGATGTCTGATAGTTTTGCTATCACTTTTATGAGTACTTTAATGGGTTACAGTGTAGTAATCCAAATGTGTGACTACTAAACCTGTTCAAAGAAATCACCCATTACGCTCATAATTTTTAGGAATAAATTTAGAGAATGCAACTCTGTATCAAGCTGTGTTGCATGCTGGGAAGAAAGCAGTACTGTATATGGAACATTGTGCCTGTTATGTCTGCTACGTGGTTACCTTTTGTTTTGTTTGGTCCACATGGTGCAGAAGAGGAGAGATGGCAAAAGACAAAGAAAATTGACTCCATCCAGACAAATTGAAGTGTGTGGCCAATGAAAACAATAAACTGCATAGATTGATATATTGGCTTTGGTTACTGGTCCTCAACCTCTGCTTTGATCCCTGCACTGTGAGCTCTGTTTTATGACTAAATCAATACATATTTATACTTATATCTGTGTTGCTTTGAAGGCTACAAATCTAAGAAAACTCATGACCAGTTTTGCAGAGATCAAGATCACTTTTGGAACTTGATGAGTCTATGTTCTTGCTCTGACTGGTTGTCTTCCTCCATGTTGAAACTACATATACCTATTACCATAAGAGTTGACAGACTAAAATCTAAAGTTCATGGTCTCTTCAGGTGCTTTTAGATTAGACTCTGAAACCTTCCCTGGATGAAGAACTTGTGTTTAACACATGCTTGGTGGTGTAAATGCCCGAAGCTGAGTTGAGGGGAGGGAGAAGGAGTCAGGAGGCGTCACTGAGTGCTCCTGCGTAACACGACGGCCCCCGCTGTCTGTTTGGTTGTCGTCACCAAGACTGAAAGAGCTGGCTTATGCAGCGCTGGATGCAGGAGATGGAGCGGGATTCGTGCTATCCTGAATAGAAAAGGAGGGCCTCCCAAAATCATGTGGCACAAATTGAAATATGACCAGTCTAGTCTTTCTCTGATGCTCCTGCCTTTGTGGTCATTTAACCACATGGAACTTCTTTCATAAGGTCTTCAATTTGTTAATAACCTGACTTCTGTTTCTTGCAAAACTGCGGTCTGTTATTTTAGTAGCGAGCTCCTCTAACAATGGAGCACCTTTCACTGTTCCCGTGATATGCCAGTTTATGACGTCCTTGGTTTTGAGGTTGAAGGGCTCGCGGACCCCCACCATCCTGTGCCAGCCTATTTATATCAGACCAGACCTGTGCTTAAGTGTACCCCTGGAGGTGGGTTACTGAGGGGGTCAGCGTGACAGGGACGGATGAGACTCTATATGGGGTCATAAACACGGCGAAAGAGGCAACGTAAAGGGGGAGTCAGTCTCCAGGTTTTGTAAACAACCCTGGTCCATTTCATTTACAAGGTCTCTCAAAATATTCCGGACCTACGAGGCGGACGTTTTTAGGACTGCAGCTTTTGTCAGCTGACTGTGCATCACAGTGAGTGTGGTCATGCTTCAAATATGATCTTCTTGACACCTTAACTTTTTTTGTTTCTGTGTTGTGAGAGCTTTTATTTGACAGTTCAAATACTTTGTTTCAAAATTTGAAAGACTAAAACATTTAATAGACTCATCATATCACTATCAAATTGAACACACTGTACGGTGAACAAGAGACTTTGATAGACTGTACAAAGTCTGTGTAATCCAGACAGTAAAACAGGTAACAACAATATTTATATAACAATTGTTACCATATTCCTGAAAGCAAAAAAAGTACTTTGTTGCCTGTTTTTGAAAATAACAATTTGTGAGGTCAATTGATTACAATGCAAAGAAGATCTTTTGTGGGTCTTTATCAAGGAAACACCCCCCTCCCCCTCACACATCCATTTCATCATGTTAATTTGTAATAAGGAATCATTATTTGTCAGTGCACATCTCACAAAACACACTGAAATCTGTCCTCTGCTTTTAACCCATTACTAGTTATACTAGGAGCAGTAAGCGGCTGCTGCACCTGGGGAACCACAGTGGCTCACCTCTAACAACCCAGGGGATTAAGCCTGGGTCCTCCACACCCAAGCCCACCTCTGTGACCACTAGCCTACCATCCCCACACGCTATGATGCATGTGATGAACAGTGAATAGCTTTTGCAACAGTAATTGGCAATATTTGTCCTGGTGAGCATCATCAGCTGCTGGTAGTCTTTCTGCATGACCTTATGATGGATAACCATCCATTTTAATGAACTAAAAATGACTCAGGATTATTATTAAAATCTCAACACACAGCCTAATGTTATTCCCGCTGTGTCCCTTTTTACCTACATGTTCTTTTCCACTTTTTCTGACCTCGTCTTTCTGCTCTTTAACCTCATTTGCTCTCATCAGTCTCTGCATCGGTCTGCTGTCCTTCATGGGCTGCTGCATTCTAGACCGAGCCCACAGAAGATAAGGCTGATGGGAAAACATGCTTAAAGTTTGCACACTTTGCAGCATCAGCTTGCAGACTTTTATATTGTTTGGTTGCACATTTTCTCCACTCCTCCTGTATTCTTAATTTCATGTCTTGCACCCACTTTTGAACTCTCCCATTGACTTGGACTACGTGATGTGTTTTGTAAAATGAGAGTGAGATTACTAAACCATGAAATGACAGAGCAGAGCAACAGCCTTGAAATAAACATGAACCAAACAAAACATGCAAACAAGAAAAGTTTCAGTGGGAATTTAGTGGTTTTGATGTATGATATATGTGAGTGCATCGAGTAGGAAAGTAGCAAGTAGACTTAGAAATTATTCACACCTTTCATTAAAACGTGCTAATGCAAATGCTCAACACATTCAGAACAAGACGGATTCAGATCTGATCACTGAAGACATGTTTAAAGGAGGTCTGGGATACTTGTGTCCACATTCCCGTCTTAGCCTGAACATGAAAGCGTCCTGGGATGGGTTCAGGGACTTCTTCATAAACTGGCTTCAGTGATGACTCACTTTATCAGGTGCATGGCAGACATTCCCTTGTATTGTATAAGCCTTGATTTATATTTATATTGTATTTATATTTATTGATTTATTGATTTATATTGTATCATTGTATTGTTGAACACAAGTTTTAAAAAAAAAAGTATTGTCCTTTCTGATTATTTTCAGTAGTTGTCTTTTGTGGTTAAAAATATCATAAGCACTGAGTGTTTTGCAATCAAACATGAAGTGTGTGTTTACTGAGTACTGCTGGCCACCTGTGGTCTTATATTCTGAGTGTATTTAGATGCAGGTCTGAATGGAGCCTCAAAGGACAAGCACAAAGCAGCATGCAGATGCAGCGCAGTCAGCCTGTAGCACCTTTTCTATGTTCTGCACAGTGAGCAGTGGACAGATTTTTCCATACTAATTAAGCAGGAGGCTTGTCACCAAAATCAGCACTTAAAGAAAATGTGTGAGAATAATTCAGTGATATCAAATGGGTTAGCACAAAAATGTGTATATACCTCAGGGAAATGTAGCTATAGTTTTCCTATTCTTTTGGAGAAATCATTTGTGGTTTGCTGCTCCACTTATTAGATAATAATCGCTACCTTTCCTCATCTCAGGGCTCCTGAGACATTTGGCATCTTTAGGGAATCAGCCACCACCAACTGATTCCTAGTATAGCTACTGGTCCAAATTGTGGGAGAAACACAAATTAAAACTTCAATCTGCCTCTTGAAAACAGAAGACAGAAATAATTCTCACAGTTTTTTTTCTCTTATTTTTCATTACCTGGAGCCTCTGCTTGCTCACCCAAGTCTCACAACTAGAAATGTCTATTTATTTATTTCAGCAGGGATCACATACACAGAGCTGTACACACGCAAACACAAGTTCATCCAGCTGCCTCTGTAGAAGCAGACTTGGTTGGTGTATAGTGGTGTTCTTAGGGCTGCTGAGAACCTGACTTTATGCTTTATTCATCCCTCAGGCTCTTTGCAGCAGCAGTGAAGGAATTAGGAAGAGGAAAGCTCTACACTGCACGACATACTGCTAACCAACAGAGTAGCACTGAGCTTTCCAAATTCTGGGGAACAAAAAAAGTGTGATGACAGTGCTAAGATGGCACTGTTGCGTGTGCGTGCAACTATCTCTTCACTGCTTCTGATTTTTATTGGAATTTAAGTAAACGTAAAGTGCAATGAACAACAGATATAATATAAAGGAACATTATTTAAAAAATAGATATATGTTTGCAAGAAATGGTTCAGCAAAGACTGTTTACAGGAGTAAGGTTGTATTCTGGCTTTGCACAAAAACAACAGGACCCACCTGATAACATTTGCCTGACAGTATATGTGAAGAATCAAAACTTATGTAATATACTATATTATCAAATTTAATTTATACTGAATTAATAAACATTCAGTAATATTGGATAGTCCAAACTATTTAATCTTTCTTTCTCATTGACTTAATTTCTTTTATTTACATACAGTGGATCCAAAAGGTCCAGACATCCTGAAGAAATTTCAGGGTTTTTAAAATGAAAATACAGAACTGACAATAATATAAATGTCCAAATTGTCAAATTAATAATGTGATCATCTATCAAATATTAATAATAATAATATTTAGAGGTAAAAAGAAAAAAAAGAGAGGACATTTTAAATGAAAAAATCTACAACATCCTTACTGACAAACTGGGGTGCTAACTGTGGGGTGTTAACTCATCAGAGTTCATTTGTCCCATTCAAGAAAAGCTCTGTAAGTCTCATAAACCTGCCGTCAATGAAAGTAATTCTGGTTCAAATCGGATAAAACAGCGGCTGTTGCTGTGATATTTGCATGAATATTTGTAGTTGTGTTCTGCTGAGAGCCATGGACCGTAAAGTGTCAAACGAAACAGCAAAACTTAAGAACTGACAATAAACAATCGGGAGGTGGATATAAAAGCATGTGGAAGGTATGGATGCACATGGAGGACTCTCTGAACCACCGTCAGTGAGTGGGGAAAATATGGCATCACAGAGACATTGCAAAGATTCAGACGAACCTCCAAAGCTGTTAAGAGGGCAAAAAGAAAACTTGTTGGGGAGACGACCACGAGGCCAACAGCAACAACGAAGGAACCACAGGAACTTCTGACGGGGTCTGGTCACTCCTTACATGAGGAAACCATCTTAGGCTTACACTTTTGGTCTCAATTCCTAAAGGTATGTTTGGCATACAGGCAATGCAGAGCATTATTCAGATAACACCACACCAAGGTATAAGGAGCTATAAAACATGATTACCGTATATTATTTCAAACAAATTATCTTAAGGTCCCACCATATTTCTCATTCTAGAGTGTATAAAATCACTAAGAAAATTCAATGAATCTGGAGGAATTTCAGTGTCAGAGGTCAGAGGTAAAGATTGTGCAATCCTTCAAGTAACTCTTACAACCTTACACATAATAGATTAATAATGCACATCAGTACAGTTGAATTCACAAATGTAATCTATATCTCTACTGTGAATAAAAAAAGAAGTATTTACATCCAGAAGTAGGTTCAACATCTCTGATCTCAGAGGCATCTGACATAGACCATCACATGATGAAAACATACATTGTGACCAGACAAAGCAGATGTTTCCAGATGTTTTATTGTGTAGTGTGGCATATGTTTCAGAACAAAGACAAAAGCAAGATTATCCAGATAGTTCACAGCAGCAGTTACACAGCTCTAGGAGGGTTTGGAGTGGTACCAGTGCTCAATCTGGAAGTCGTTTAGACTTCTGTGGTGACAGCATGAATCCTGAGAGGCATATTGAGATTTTAGAGCATCATATTTTCTCAAGGTGACATCTTTTCCTGGGGCATCTATAGATTTTTCAGGAAGACAGCTCAAATCTACATTGTACATTGAACGAGGAAGAAGAAGATGAAGGTACAGGTCTGGTCTGCCCACGGTCCTTTTACCTTCTCAACTGAAGATCTGCTGAAAAATTTGAAGCAAGAAATGCATAAATGCAAGATTTCTGTGCTCCTGACCACTTTTAAGACCTGTAGTAGTTGTCAACCTTAAGCTCTGTTTGTGTGAAGAATGGGGAAATAAAGTTTGAAAATCTTTATCATTTTCAAGCCTTGATCCCAGAAAATTAAAACAATGGGAACATTACAAAGTGGTGAAAGCTTTCTGCTTTGGCCTGCCATTTTTTTTTAAAATTTGTTGCTGAAATACACAAACAGGTGTAAATGGACAAGAGAAAACAGTTTTAATGGTGTCCAGATTCTATCAGAAATTAAGATTTGTGACAAAGAGAGCAACTCCTGCATTTTTTTGCTGTTTCTCCATTTCTTGTGTTTTTCCTGTTTTGCTGATCCCAGATTACATATTTCTGCGTAAACTGAGTATGGAAAATGAACGGTTTCTACATGTGCAGCAGCAGATTATTGTATAATTGGGTTTGGGAGGATTGTACCTCCCAAAACCAGCAGTGGACTGGTTTACAGTGGTCAGACCAGCAGTGGACTGGTTTACGGTGGTCAAACCAGCAGTGGACTG